>WNWK01005871.1:30945-83445 GCA_009830355.1 Cherax destructor
TACTACCTACAAAACCTAGATCTTTTTTCTTTCTTTCAACATCCCCGTTTCCCACCGGGGGGGGTGGCCCAAAAAAAAAAACGAAAGTTTCCCCTTTTTACATTTAGTAATATATCAGGAGAAGGGGGTTCCCCCCTTTTCGGCTTTTTAGCCCCCTTTACGACACGCATGGTTCGGATGAAGAATTTTTTTCCCCCCCCATAAAGATGGGGAAATAAAACAAGAACTAGAAAAAAAAATAGAAAAAAACCCAGGGGGGTGTGTGTTTATTTTTTGCTTGTACATGAATTTTAGTGTACCTAATTAAGTGAAGTAACAAGACTACCTGAAATCTTGCACGTTTTGAGAAAAAAAAAAAGACACCAGCAATCCTCCATCATTTTTCAAAAAAATTTTACACTCCTTAGGCGGTAGTACCCCCCTGGGTGGTTGCTGTTTTAAAGTACCCTTTCTACCCTTATCTAAAACACACATTCTTCAATGAAAATTTTTTGGGTCTACACATCCCCTACCCTTCCTAAATCCCCCTTGCTTTTTGGCAATCCTACTTTGTCTTACCCCAACCCTTTTGAATAAAAATTTTCTGCTGAAAAGTTTGGTATATAAGGGTTTTTTTTTTTTTTAAAACACCCCGCCCACCCCCCCACTGAGGCAGAGTGACCCAAACAAAAAAGCATATATACGTCTTATGAGCCACTGTTTCTGACGTATATACAGTCAACCCTTGGTTTTTGTGTGTCTCAGTTTTGGTGATTTTGGTTTTCGACACTTTTTCATGGAAATATTGTCTTAGTTTTCGTTGATTGTCTTAGTTTTCGTTGATGGAACGGAACCTGTCCAGTGCCCAGCGCACTACAAAGCCTGAAGCCCGCCTCCCACGCACATTCTCAGGCAGTGTAGCATTGTTTCTGGTTGAGTGAACATTATCCTGAGTTCATACAAAACATTTCTTAACAATTCATTGTTTTTGGCCCTTGATTGTGTGTGACTGCTAAATAAGCCACCATGGGCCCAGAAAAAGCTCCTAGTGCCAGTCCTTTGGTAAAGAAAGTGAGGAACACGATGGAATTTAACCCTTTGAGGGTCGAGAGGCCCTCTCCAAAACTTGTTCTCAGGGTCGAAAAATGTAAAAAAAAAAAAAAAATTATTTTTTCTTATGAAATGATAGAGAATCTTTTTCCGATCATAACGCCACCAAAATTATGAAATTTGATGGAAAACTAACGGAGTTATGCTCTCGCGAAGTTAGCAGTATCAATGACATTTACCCGTCGGCGGTTTCGCCCACTTTGAGCCCTATTTTCGACAATTTCCTATGTTTCTGTCTACTAAAATTATAGCTATTTCGCTAGAACTCTATTTCTTCTATCGATTGAGTACAAGAAACCGTCATTTTACCAAATGCAACTACCCACAATAGTGGTCAGAAAATGGCAATTTGGCCAATTTCACACAAATTTCAAACGATGACAATTTCAAAATAGGGTCCAGAACAAACAATGCAGACATTCATGGCACTAAAATAACATCTTTTCTGTTCATTAGTCATGTCTCCAGGCCCCTTTTACGTTACTTTTGCTTTCGATTTTGAATTTTTATTCTCAAAAAAAATAGAAGATTTATTGTTATGTATTCAACAGCATCATTGTAGAAACGGTATAAATAATATCAGTGCACTTGTGCAAGAATATTAGACATGCCAGTTGATGTGTATTGACGCATGGTGGGATTTGTTTACTCTTGAACATCGACAAAATCGAACATTTTCGCTAATTTGCTCAGTTTCAAGGTACTTGTCATCGTAAAACCAATCAAAATCATCACCGTTTGTATAGTATATCTTCCATTCTATCGAATGAGACCAAGAAAACCAGAATACAACTACAAATACCATACGAAAATACACCCGAAAATCGCTGTTTTAAACCAAAAAAACGGTCAGAGTTTTTTTTTTCTCATTATGCACTGCGTGCTTCAGGATTTTTTACTGCGCACACTGACCACGCAGACCCATTCTTTCATATGTAGGCCTGCCAGCTTTCTTCCAACAAATTTGAAGGCACTAGAATTTAGGCGTACAAGTACGTGACCGACCC
This sequence comes from Cherax destructor, assembly GCA_009830355.1. Classification (NCBI taxonomy): domain Eukaryota; kingdom Metazoa; phylum Arthropoda; class Malacostraca; order Decapoda; family Parastacidae; genus Cherax; species Cherax destructor. Next base: position 33,042 of record WNWK01005871.1, read on the forward strand.
TGGCTGCACTGACGTACTAGTACGGGACTGACCCTCAAAGGGTTAAGAAAGAGTGTAGCAGGCATGCAGGGAGTGTAGCAAGAAAGCAGGGAGTGTAGCAGGCATGCAGGGAGTGTAGCAGGTATACAGGGAGTGTAGCAGGAAAGCAGGGAGTGTAGAAGACAGGGAGGGAGTGTAGAGGCATGCAGGGAGTGTAGCAGGAAAGCAGGGAGTGTAGCAAGAAAGCAGGGAGTGTAGCAGGCATGCAGGGAGTGTAGTAGGCATGCAGGGAGTGTAGCAGGAAAGCAGGGAGTGTAGCAGACATGCAGGGAGTGTAGTAGGAAAGCAGGGAGTGTAGCAGGCAGGGAGGGAGTGTAGCAAGCAGGGAGGGAGTGTAGCAGGCAGGGAGGGAGTGTAGAAGGCAGGGAGGGAGTGTAGCAGGCAGGGAGGGAGTGTAGCAGGCAGGGAGGAGTGTAGCAGACAGGGAGGGAGTGTAACAGGCATGCAGGGTAGTGACCCCGGATAAGGACTTGGTACCTAAAGTCCTTATGGAAGGGAATTTCCCTTCCAAACTATAGCCTCTGTTCCCTCTTTAAGGCCCCCCAAAATTTTTTTTTGATACTTCTGGGTGTCTGGAACGGATTAATTGAGTTTACATTATTTCTTATGGGGAAAATGGTTTTGGTTTTCGTTGATTTTGGTTTTAGTCGATCCCTCTGGAATGGATTAAACACGAAAACCAAGGGTTGACTGTATACTCAAAAATTCTAGTGGCTTCAAATCGAGTGGGAGAAAGCTGGTAGGCCCACATGTGAGAGAATGGATCTGTGTGGTCAGTGTGCGCTGTATAAAAAAAATCCTGCAGCACGCAGTGCATAATGAGAAAAAAAAATCTGACTTTTTTTGGATTAAAACACCAACTTTGAGGTGTATTTTCGTATAGTATTTATGATTGTATTCTCTTTTTCGTAGTCTCATATGATAGAATGGAAAGCATATTACAGAAATAGAGATGATTTTGATTAGTTTCATGATGAAAACGACCTTGAAATTGAGCTCAAAGTAGCGGAAATGTTCGATTTTTGGCAATGTTCAAGAGTAAACAAATCACATCACGCCACGCGTCCGATACACGTCAACTGGTGAGTCTAATATTCTTTCACAAGTGCACTGATATTATTTATACCATTTTTACAATAATGCAGTAGTCTGCATAACAGTAAATCTTTTATTTTTTGTGTGAATAAAAAATCGAAATAGAAAGCAAGAGTAGTATAAGAGGGGCCTAATGAACAGAGAAAATCTTATTTTGGTGCCAGGAATGTCTGCATTGTTTATTCTGGACCCTATTTTGAAATTGACATCTTTTTTATTTTGCATTAAATTGGCCAAATTTCCAATTTCTGACCACTTTATTGGGTAGTTGCAATCAGTTTTTTGGCGGTTTCTTATACTCAGTTGATAGAACAAATGGAGTTCTAAAGAAATAGCTATGAATTTGGTCGACTGAAACAATGGAATTGGCCGAAAATAGGTCTCAAAGTCTGCAAAATCACCGATGCGTATATATTGCAGAGATCACTAACTTCATGAGAGCGTAATTCTGTAGGTTTTCCATCAAATTTCGTACTTTTGGTGTCATTACCATCGGGAAAAGATTATCTATCATTTCATAAGAAAATATTTTTTTTTTTTTTTTCGAAAATTTTGCAACACCAGGATTTGGGGTTGCGACAGTCAAAGGGTTAAAGTGCAGGCATTGTACTTCTCACCTCCAGGACTCAAGTCTGTCTAACTGGTTTCCCTGAATCCCTTCACAAAATAGTATTAACCTTGCTCACACTCCAACAGCTCATCAAGTCCAAAAAAACATTCGTCTTCATTCACTCTTATCTAACACGCTCACACATGCTTGCTGTATGTCCAAGCCCCTTGCATACACAACCTCTCACCACTTCCTTCCATTCTTATTTCTCTTTTGTTGCCTTTTTCATTATACAGAGGGAACTATGCACATTCTGTGCCAATCCTTTAATACCTTCCCTTCTTTTAATCATATACTAAATAAATACACTAACCACTTCAACATTATATCTCTTCTTCTTTTAGCATCTCTTTCTTAACCCTTTGGGGGTCGACAGGCCTTCTCGGAAACACGTTCTCAGGGTTGAAAATGTTTTCGAAAAAAAAAAATTTTCCTATGAAATGATAGAGAATCTTTTTCCGATCATAACGACACCAAAAGTTTGAAATTTGAATGAAAACTTACGGAATTATGCTCTAGTGAAGTTATCGGTCTCGAAGATGTTTACGCATTGGCGATTTCACCCACTTTGAGCCCTATTTTTGGCCAATTCCAATGTTCCAGTCCACTATAATCATAGCTATTTCGCTAGAACTCCATTTCATCTATCGATTGAGTACAAGAAACTGCCTATGTACCAATTTCAACTACCCAAAATAGTGGTCAGAAAATGACAATTTGGCCAATTTCGCACAAATTTCAAACGATGCTAATTTCAAAATAGGGTCCAGAATAAACAAGGCAGACATTCCTGGCACTAAAATAACATCTTCTCTGTTCATAAGTCACGTCTCCAGACCCCTCTTACATTACTTTTGCTTTCCATTTTGAATTTTTATTCTCACAAAAAATAGATTTACTGTTATGTATACAACTGCATCGTTGTAAAAATTGTATAAATAATATCAGCACACTTGTGCAAGAATATTAGACTCGCCAGTTGATGTGTATTGGACGCATGGTGTGATTTGTTTACTCTTGAACATCGGCGAAAATCGAACATTTTCGCTACTTTGAGCTCAATTTCAAGGTACTTGTCATTGTCAAACCAATCAAAATCATCTCTATTTCTGTAATATATCTTCCATTCTATTACATGAGACCAAGAAAATGAGAATACATCAATAAATACCATACGAAAATAGACTGCAAAGTCGCTCTTTTAACCCTTTGACTGTCGGAGGCCCCATTCTGAAACTGTCATTCTATGTTGGAAAATTTTGGAAAAAAAAAAAAATTATTTTTTCTTATGAAATGAAAGAGAATCTTTTCCCGATTGTAATGACACCAAAAGTATGAAATTTGATTAAAAACTTACGGAATTACGCTCTCGCAAAGTTAGCGATGTCAGTGATATATACGCATCGGCGATTTCGCCGACTTTGAGCCCTATTTTAGGCCAATTCCATTGGGACAGTCAACCAAACTCATAGCTATTTCTTTAGAACTCCATTTGTTCTATCGATTGAGTACAAGAAATTACCAATTTACCGATTTCAACTACCCAATAAAGTGGTCAGAAAATGGCAATTTCGCCAATTTCATGCAAAATAAAAAAGATGTCAATTTCAAAATAGGGTCCAGAATAAACAATGCAGACATCCCTAGCACTAAAATAAGATGTTATCTGTTCATTAGTCATGTCTTTAGGCTCCTCTTACATTACTCTTGCTTTCTATTTTGATTTTTTATTCATACAAAAAATAGAAGATTTATTGTTATGCAGACTATTGCATTATTGTAAAAACTGTATAAATAATATCTGTGCACTTGTGAAAGAATATTAGACTCACCAGTTGATGTGTATTGGACGCATGGTGTGATTTGTTTACTTTTGAACATTGGCAAAAATCGAACATTTCCGCTAATTTGAGCTCAATTTCAAGATCGTTTACATCATGAAACTAATTAAAATGATCTATATTCCTGTAACATGTTTCCCATTCTATCAAATGAGACCATGAAAAAGATAATACAACCATAAATACTATACGAAAATACACCTCAAAGACGGCGTTTTAATTAAAAAAAACGGTCGGAGTTTTTTTTTCTCATTATGTACTGCTTGCTGCAGGATTTTTTTTATACTGCGCACACTGACCACACAGACCCATTCTCTCACATGTGGGCCTACCAGCTTTCTCCTGCTTGATTTGAGGCCGCTAGAATTTAGGCGTATAAATACGTCGAAACATTGGCTCGTAAGACGTAAATATACGTCGAGAACAGTCAAAGGGTTAAACGAAAAAACGGTCGGAGTTTTTCTCATTATGCAGTGTGTAGTGCAGGATTTTTTTTATACTGCGCACACTGACCACATAGACCCATTCTTTCATATGTAGGCCTACCAGCCGTTTCCTGCTTAATTTGAAGCCGCTAGAATTTACGCGTACTAGTACAGCACCAACCCCTGCTCGTAAAACGTACTAGTACGGCACCGATCCCGAAAGGGTTAATCCCATGTATCCCAGTCACTTTAACTTCTTTCATTTTACCCACTGGCTTGTGCACTTTCCCCACATCCACTTCAGGTTCCTCTTCAATCCTGATACAATAATATCCTTTCCTGCCTAGTGCATGAAATAATTTTCTCTCCTTCATTAATATTCAACAATGCCTCAAAATACAGTGGTACCTCGGCATACAAACAGCTCCCAACTCGAACAATTATGTAAGTGTATTTCTGTAAGTGCTTTTGTAAGTGTATTTTTGGGGGTCTGAAATGGATTAATCTAATTTACATCATTCCTTATGGGAACAAATTCGTTCGGTATTGGCACTCGAACAGCCTTCTGGAGCAATTAAGCTCGTAACTCTAGGTACCACTGTATTATATTCATCTTTCCTGTACCCCACCTCCCCATGTAACATCCTCTTTCTTTCTTTCATTTTTAACTATTAAGTCCATTTGCTCTCCAGGCATCTTCACCATATTGATCTCTCTCCAAAACTGTCTCCTATTCTCGGCAAAAGTTGCTGATAAAGACTTCCTCATTCTCTCATTTGTTTTCCTTTTGCATATCCTCAGCTCTTTTAACCTCCCTCTTCCTCTCCATATACTCAGCCTTCTGTCTATCATTTTTGCATTGCAATAACCTCTCATATGCTATTTTTTTCTTTTATCTCATCATCCCACCAATTATTCCTATTTCCACCTTCATCCACCCTCCTATACCTACAAACTTCTGCTGCACACACTAGCAGTGCATTCTTAATTAAACTGACCCCATACCTCCATGATCACCTCTTTATTTCTTTTGCTTTCTCTTGCCTACCTTTTCCTCAATTGTTGCTTATATCTTTCCAAAACTGTCTTCTTCCTTAATTCATTTACTTTCACTTCCCTCTTACTCACTGCTGCCAGTCTCTCTGCCTCCTTCCACCCCTTACTCTTACTATATTAGCTACCGTTAAATAATGATCTGACATGTGTGTGTCTAAAAGCTTGCACATCCATAAGTCTACCCATTAACCTATATCATATCTTGCATACAGTGAACTCTCTGTTTTCGTTCACCTCCAAACTCGAACAATTATGTAAGTGTATTTTCGTAAGTGCTTTTGTAAGTGTATTTTTGGGGGTCTGAAATGACTAATCTAATTTACATATTTCCTTATGGGAATAAATTTGTTTGGTAACGGCACTCAAACAGCATTCTGGAAAGAATTTTCAACGAAAACCGAGGGTCCACTGTACTTCCTCTTTTTCTCAAAATAAATATTAACTACAGTGGTACCTCGACTTACGATATTAATCCGTAAGAGAGGGCATATCTTAAGGCGAAACAATCGTTACTCGAATCAATTTTCCAAATAAGAAATAATGGAAATAAATTTAATCCGTCCAAGACTTCCAAAAGTAGTTAAATAAAATATTTTTTAGAACTTTTTGACATTAAATAATACAGAATTTAATAAAGAATACCTAAATACACATCGAAATATTGTACAATAACATGTCACTTACATTTATTGAAGAGTTGTTGATGTGTGGAGGACGGGAGGGAAGAAGGTGGAGTAGTATGCTAGTGTTTGGAAGGGAATCCTTCCATTAACACTGCAGGTACCAAGTTCTTTTCTGGGGTTACTTCCCTTTTTCTTTTAATGCCACTAGGACCAGCTTGAGAGTCACTGGACCTCTTTCTAACAATAAATTTGTCCAGGGAGCTCTGTGTCTGGCGATTCTTTAACACATCCCTGAAATGACACACCACTGTGTCATTGTACAGGTTGCCAGCACGGCCTGCAACAGCATGGTTAGGGTGATATTCATCCATAAAGCCTTGCACATCACTCCATTTGGCACAGATCTCCCTAATCCTTGAAGAAGGCAATTTCTTCCATTTCTGTTCCACCTCCTCCTCCTCTGAACCATTGTCCTGACCACTGGACTCTTGTTCCAGTTGCTGTTGAAGCTCTTGCAGATCTTCAGTGGTTAGCTCTTCCTTGTGCTCCTCCACCAACTGTTCCACATCCTCACCACTCACCTCTAACCCCAAAGACTTGCCCAATTCCACAATTTCTTCCACAACAGGCTCAGGCTCAGGCTCAGGCTCAGGGTTCTGAGGCTCAGCCCCAAAACCTTCAAAATCCCTCTCTAGGACACAGTCTGGCCACAATTTTCTCAGGCAGAGTTCAAAGTCCTGGTAGTCACTCCCTCCCAAGCCTTACCTATAAGGTTTACACAATGCAGCATATGGAAATGTTTTCCAAAATTCTCTTAGGGTTATATTCATGTCTGTGGTCACATCAAAGCACTTTTGAAACATTGCTTTGGTGTAGAGTTTTAAAGTTGGAAATGACCTGCTGGTCCATGGGCTGGAGGAGAGGAGTGGTATTAGGGGCAAGAACTTCACTTTGATGAATTTAAACTCCTCCACAATTTTCTCTACCAAGTTTGGAGGATGACAAGGAACATTGTCCATTATCAGGAGGCACTTAAGTGGCAAATTATTGTCAATAGATATTTCTTCACACTGGGGCCAAACACGCCATTGAACCAATCTAAGAAAATGTCCTTTGTGACCCAAGCCTTTTGTTAGACTTCCACATCACACACAAGTTAGACTTGCTGACACCGCATCTGCCAAACACTCGGAGATTTTCAAAAGATACACCAGTAAAGGCTTCACTTTGCAATCACCACTGGCATTAGCACAAAGCATCAAAGTTAGCCTGTCTTTCATAGGCTTATGTCCTGGCTGTGCCTTTTCCTCCTGAGTAATATAGGTCCTGTTGGGCATTTTCTTCCAAAACAGGACTGTTTCATCACAATTAAACACTTGTTGGGGGAGGAATTGTTCAGCCTCTATGTACTCCTGGAATTCAGGCACATATTTTTCAGCCGCAATTTTGTCAGAACTGGATGCCTCACAACACTATGTATGCCACTTCGATTCTTAAATTTGTGAAACCAGCCTCTGCTGGCTTTAAATTCGCTCATTTCAGCACTCGTTGCAGGCATTTTCTTAACGAGATCATCATGCAACTGCCTTGCTTTTTCACATATTATTGCCTCCGAAACAGTATCTCCTGCTAACTGTTTCTCGTTGATCCACACCAACAACAACCTTTCCACATCTTCCAGCACTTGTGGTCTGTGTTTTGTGATCACACATGAACCTTTTGCAACAACAGCTTCCTTGATTTTACTTGAATTTTTCTTGGCCACAATGGTAGCGATGGTAGAAAAGGGTTTACCATACAGCCTGGCCAGCTCACTGATACGCACTCCACTTTCATATTTTTCTATTATCTCCTTCTTCAGTTCTATCGTACATGTATTTCTGTTCCTCTTTGCCACAGGCTTAGCACTAGGATCTTTCCTTGGACCCTCTCTCTCTCTCAACAAGTCGGCCGTCTCCCACCGAGGCAGGGTGACCCAAAAAGAAAGAAAATCCCCAAAAAGAAAATACTTTCATCATCATTCAACACTTTCACCACACTCATACATAATCACTGTCTTTGCAGAGGAGCTCAGATACGACAGCTGAGAAAAGTCCCTCCCAGCTGTCACTATCTCAGACCCCTCCTTTAAAGTGCAGGCATTGTACTTCCCATTTCCAGGACTCAAGTCCAACTAAATCAATTAACTGGTTTCCCTGAATTCCTTCACAAAATGTTACCCTGCTCACACTCCAACAGATCGTCATGTCCCAAAAACCATTCGTCTCCATTCACTCCTATCTAACACGCTCGCACATGCTTGCTGGAAGTCCAAGCCCCTCGCCCACAAAACCTCCTTTACCCCTTCCCTCCAACCTTTTCTAGGACGACCCCTACCCCGCCTTCCTTCCCCTACAGATTTATACGCTCTCCAAGTCATTCTACTTTGATCCATTCTCTCTAAATGGATAAACCACCTCAACAACCCCTCTTCAGCCCTCTGACAAATACTTTTAGTAACTCCACACCTTCTCCTAATTTCCACATTCCGAATTTTCTGCATAATATTTACACCACACATTGCCCTTAGACAGGACATCTCCACTGTCTATAGCCTCCTCCTCGCTGCAGCATTTGCAACCCATGCTTCACACCCATATAAGAGTGTTGGTACCACTATACTTTCGTACATTCCCTTCTTTGCCTCCATGGATAACGTTTTTTGTCTCCACAGATACCTCAATACACCACTCACCTTTTTTCCTTCATCAATTCTATGGTTAACCTCATCCTTCATAAACCCATCCGCTGACACGTCAACTCCCAAATATCTGAAAACATTTACTTCTTCCATAATCCCTCTCTCCAATGTGATATCCAATTTTTCTTTATTTAAATCGTTTGATACCCTCATCACCTTACTCTTATCTATGTTCACTTTTAACTTTCTACCTTTACACACACTCCCAAACTCGTCCACTAACCTTTGCAACTTTTCTTTAGAATCTCCCATAAGCACAGTATCATCAGCAAAAAGTAACTGTGTCAACTCCTATTTTGCATTTAATTCTCCATAATTTAATCCCACCCCTCTCCCCAACACCCTAGCATTTACTTCTTTTACAACCCCATCTATAAATATATTAAACAACCATGGTGACATTACACATCCCTGTCTAAGACCTACTTTTACCGGGAATCTCCCTCTCTCCTACACACCCTAACCTGAGCCTCACTATCCTCATAAAAACTCTTTACAGCCTTCAGTAACTTACTACCTATTCCATACACTTGCAACATTTGCCACATTGCTCCCTATCCACTCTATCATATGCCTTTTCTAAATCCATAAATGCAATAAAAACTTCTCTACCTTTATCTAAATACTGTTCAAATATATGCTTCACTGTAAACACTTGATCTACACATCCCCTACCCACTCTAAAGCCTCCTTGCTCATCTGCAATCCTACTCGCTGTCTTACCTCTAATTCTTTCAATAATAACCCTGCCATACACTTTACCTGGTATACTCAGTAAACTTATTCCCTATAATTTTTACACTCTCTTTTATCTCCTTCCCTTTATATAAAGGAACTATACATGCTCTCTGCCAATCCTAGGTACCTTCCCTCTTTCATACATTTATTAAACAAAAATACCAACCACTCCAGCACTATATCCCCCCCTGCTTTTAACATTTCTGTCATGATTCCGTCAATTCCAGCTGCTTTACCCCCTTTCATTCTACGTAATGCCTCATGCACCTCCCCCACACTCACATCCTGCTCTTCTTCACTCCTAAACGATGTTGTACCTCCCTGGCCAGTACATGAAATTACCGCCTCCCTCTTTTCATCGACATTTAAAAGTTCCTCAAAATATTCCCGCCATCTACCCAATACCTCCAGCTCCCCATCTACTAACTCCCCTACTCTGTTTTTAACTGACAAATCCATTCGTTCCCTAGGCTTTCTTACCTTGTTTATCTCACTCCAAAATTTTTTCTTGTTTTCAGCAAAATTTCTTGACAGAGCCTCTCCCATTCTTTCATCCGCTCTTCTTTCCTTGGACCCATGGTAGCTTATTTAGCAGTTGCAAGCACTAAAAACAGTGGAATAATGACAATATACTGGTATGAATGCGTGGGTGTGGGTGGGTGGTCGCTCTTGTTCTTTTTATTTTCTCTATTGTCTATGGGGTAGTGGAAAAGAATCTTTCCTCCGTAAGCCATGCGTGTCGTATGAGGCGACTAAGATGCCGGGAGCAATGGGCTAGTAACCCCTTCTCCTGTACAAATCTACTAAAACGAGAAGAAGAAAAACTTTATAAAACTGGGTTGTCTGAATGTGCGTGGATGTAGTGCGGATGATAAGAAAGAGATGATTGCCGATGTTATGAATGAAAAGAAGTTGGATGTCCTGGCCCTAAGCGAAACAAAGCTGAAGGGGGTAGGCGAGTTTCAGTGGGGAGAAATAAATAGGATTAAGTCAGGAGTATCTGAGAGAGTTAGAGCTAAGGAAGGGGTAGCAATAATGTTGAAGGATCAGTTATGGAAGGAAAAGAGGGAATATAAATGTGTAAATTCAAGGATTATGTGGATTAAAATAAGGGTCGGATGCGAAAAGTGGGTCATAATAAGCGTGTATGCACCTGGAGAAGAGAGGAGTGTAGAGGAGAGAGAGAGATTTTGGGAGATGTTAGCGAATGTATAGGAACTTTTGAACCAAATGAGAGTAATTGTGGTAGGGGACCTAAATGCTAAAGTGGGAGAAACATGCAGAGAGGGTGTAGTAGGTAAGTTTGGGGTGCCAGGTGTAAATGATAATGGGAGCCCTTTGATTGAACTTTGTATAGAAAGGGGTTTAGTTATAGGTAATACATATTTTAAGAAAAAGAGGATAAATAAGTATACAAGATATGATGTAGGGCGTAATGACAGTAGTTTGTTGGACTATGTATTGGTAGATAAAAGACTGTTGAGTAGACTTCAGGATGTACATGTTTATAGAGGGCCACAGATATATCAGATCACTTTTTAGTTATAGCTACAGTGGGAGTAAAAGGTAGATGGGATACAAGGAAAATAGAATCAGTAAGTAAAAGAGAGTGAAGGTTTATAAACTAAAAGAGGAGGCAGTTAGGGTAAGATATAAACAACTATTGGAGGATAGATGGGCTAGTGAGAGTGTAGGCAATGGGGTCGAAAATGTATGGGGTAGATTTAAAAATGTAGTGTTAGAGTGTTCAGCAGAAGTTTGTGGTTACAGGCGAGTGGGTGCGGGAGGGAAGAGGAGCGATTGGTGGAATGATGATGTAAAGAGAGTAGTAAGGGAGAAAAAGTTAGCATATGAGAGGTTTTACAAAGTAGAAGTGATGCAAGGAGGGAAGAGTATATGGAGAGAAAAAGAGAGGTTAAAAGAGTGGTGAAGCAATGTAAAAAGAGAGCAGATGAGAGAGTGGGTGAGATGTTATCAGCAAATTTTGTTGAAAATAAGAAAAAGTTTTGGAATGAGATTAATAAGTTCTGGAAGCCTAGAGAACAAATGGATTTGACAGTTAAAAATAGGAGGGGAGAGTTATTAAATGGAGAGTTAGAGGTATCGGGAAGATGGAGGAATATTTTGAGGATTGTTAAATGTTGATGAAGACAGGGAAGCTGTGATTTCGTGTGTAGGGCAAGGAGGAATAACATCTTGTAGGAGTGTGGAAGAGACAGTTGTGGGTGTAGGGAAGTTCGTGAGGCAGTGGGTAGAATGAAAGGGGTAAGGCAGCTGGGATTGATGGGATAAAGATAGAAATGTTAAAAGCAGGTGGGGATATAATTTTGGAGTGGTTGGTGCTATTATTTAATAAATGTATGGAAGAGGGTAAGGTACCTAGGGATTGGCAGAGAGCGTGTATTGTTCCTTTGTATAAAGGCAAAGGGGACAAAAGAGAGTGCAAAAATTATAGGGGAATAAGTCTGTTGAGTGTACCTGGTAAAGTGTATGGTAGAGTTATTATTGAAAGAATTAAGAGTAAAACAGAAAGCAGGATAGCAGATGAACAAGGGGCTTTAGGAAAGGTAGGGGGTGTGTAGACCAAGTGTTTACAGTGAAACATATAGGTGAACAGTATTTGGATAAGGGTAAAGATGTTTTTGTGGCATTTATGGATTTGGAAAAGGCGTATGATAGGGTAGATAGGGGGCAATGTGGCAGATGTTGCAGGTGTATGGAATAGGAGGAAGGTTACTGAAAGCAGTGAAGAGTTTTTATGAGGATAGTGAGGCTCAGGTTAGAGTGTGTAGGAGGGAAGGGGACTATTTCCCAGTAAAAGTGGGCCTTAGACAAGGATGTGTGATGTCACCGTGGTTGTTCAATATATTTATAGATGGGGTTGTAAGAGAAGTGAATGCGAGGGTCTTGGCAAGAGGTGTTGGGCTAAAAGATAAAGAAGCAAATACAAAGTGGGAGTTGTCACAGTTGCTTTTGCTGATGACACTGTGCTTTTGGGAGATTCTGAAGAGAAGCTGCAGAGGTTGGTGGATGAATTTGGTAGGGTGTGTAAAAGAAGAAAATTGAAAGTGAATATAGGAAAGAGTAAGGTGATGAGGATAACAAAAAGAATAGGTGACGATAGATTGGAGGGAGAGAGTATGGAGGAGGTGAATGTATTCAGATATTTGGGAGTGGACATGTCGGCGGATGGATCTATGAAGGATGAGGTGAATCATAGAATTGATGAGGGGAAAAGGGTGAGTGGAGCACTTGAGTCTGTGGAGACAAAGAACCTTGTCCATGGAAGTAAAGGGGGAATGTATGAGAGTATAGTTATACCAACGCTCTTATATGGGTGTGAAGCATGGGTGATGAATGTTGCAACGAGGAGAAGGCTGGAGGCAGTGGAGATGTCATGTCTGAGGTCAATGTGTGGTGTGAATATAATGCAGAGAATTCGGAGTTTGGAAATTAGGAGGAGGTGCGGGATTACCAAAACGATTGTCCAGAGAGCTGAGGAGGGGTTGTTGAGGTGGTTTGGACATGTAGAGAGAATGGAACGAGACAGAGTGACTTCGAGAGTGTATAAATCTGTAGTGGAGGGAAGGCGGGGTAGGGGTCGGCCTAGGAAAGGTTGGAGGAGGGGGTAAAGGAAGTTTGTGTGCGAGGGGCTTGGACTTCCAGCAAGCATGTGTGAGCGTATTTGATAGGAGTGAATGGAGGCATATGGTTTTTAATACTTGACGTGCTGTTGGAGTGTGAGCAAAGTAACATTTATGAAGGGATTCAGGGAAACCGGCAGGCCGGACTTGAGTTCTGAAGATGGGAAGTACAGTGCCGGCACTCTGAAGGAGGGGTGTTAATGTTGCAGTTTTATAACTGTAGTGTAAAGCACCCTTCTGGCAAGACAGTGATGGAGTGAATGATGATGAAAGTTTTTCTTTTTCGGGCCACCCTGCCTTGGTGGGAATCGGCCGATGTGTTAATAAATAAAAAAAGCACACTGACGCTCCCTGGAGTGCGCGCTCAGCTGGGCGCCAGGCGGACACGTCCAGTACGAATGTCGTTACACAAAGCAAACATCGTTACTCGCAATCAATTTTTTTACGTTATAAATATCGGTACTCGAAAATAACGTAAGATGACAGCATCGTAACTCGAGGTACCACTGTATTACCAACCCCTGTCTACACACAACTCAACTAAGGGCTTCCATTTTCATTAAATCCTGGAATTCCAGACTTGCCTACTACACCATTTACAATTGTCACCCCTCTATTTTCAGCATTGTAGCTCACCTGGCAGTTGGTCTACTGCCTGTTCTTTTAAAATGTATTTTTATTTCAGTTTGTTAGTCATGCTTTGTACTGTGTGCCTTTCTACTTTGCAGTTAGTATATAACATAACTATTTCTTGTAAGAATATTCTTATGTCAGTCTGATGTCTCACTTGCAGTAAGATGATTATGTAATATTTTATTTCAGCTTGTTCCTGGTGCAAAGGGCAACAAGAGTCAGATTGATGATAAAGAAGTAAGAACATCTATTCTCAACAGATATGGATTTGTTGATCATGATGATGATGCCCGAGAACATAGGCCTGTGGCCCCTAAATGGGTAACTTGTGTAAATATTTCAGCATGCTTCTCTTTGTAGTAAAAATTTCTAACTTGTTTGTAGTCCATTTGCCATCCCTCCTATGAAAATACAGGATAAGTGCCACACAGAACAATTTTTTTGGATTTCTATTTTGAGAATCTTGACCCTTAGGTATGTATATAGACTATTCTCCAACAAGAAGTGCATTTTCACAGTACATTTTCAGCTTAGTGAGCTCTCAAAAGCTCACTGTTTTTGCTGTCAGAGGAAGCAAAAATAACGATCATCAAATACTCAGTTTTGTCGTATGGTAAGTTCGTAAACACTGCTTGCTGCCCTGTTGGGCCTAAGGCATTTCCTTAGTCTTATTCCATTCTGACTATTGTTTACCAAGTATTTTGTGGTTATGCCATCACCCAACGGTTGTAATATGCTACCATGTTATGACATGAGCTGCCCAGACCACCATATAAAGGGAACAGTACGATACAGAGAAAGCAGGGAAAGGGAAAATGAAAAAGAACAGCAATCTTTTTTAGATATAAGGAGAAACAACCAGATAAAAGAAAGAGACAAAAGGTGGAAATGGTACAGAGGGGACAGATGGGCAGAACAGTGGGACTAGACAAGACAGGCACCAGCTCATCAGGGCTGTATAAACAATCAAAGTCAGTACTGGAGAAACCAGGGGTATGGGCACCAGGGGCCATACCAGGTAGGACATCACCAGTGGTACTAACCAAACACAAAGAAAGACCAAACATCCCAAATGGTAACTCCTGCTTCATATTTGCAAATATTCAGGGTCTGAAATCAAATAAAAATGACAAAGTTAGTTATGTTAGTGGACTCCTATCAGAAGCAAATGCCATGTTTGGAGCATTTACAGAAACACATACAAGGGATGTTTTGGACGGAGAGATTCAGATAGAAAACTATAACATGTATAGATGTGATAGAATTAATAGGTCACAGGGAGGAGTAGGACTCTATATAAAAGATACTCTCTGTTGCACAGAAGTTTTGAACGCTACGAATGATATAGTAGAAATCCTCGGCATTAAAGTGGAAAATAAGAATCTAGTAATTATCCTAGTATACAAACCACCATCAGCAACTGCGGAGGAATTCACAGAGCAGTTAAAGAAGATAGATAGCTATCTGGATAGGCTAGAGAATCCCACCCCAAACATTCTAATCCTTGGAGATTTTAATCTCCCTCATGTAAAATGGAAGATGAGGCACCATAATGTTATACCAGAAATAACTCCTGGAAGCACCCTGGCTCAACAGGCACATACCAGGGAACTAATGAGGCTTTGTGAAAAGTACTCACTAAACCAACAGATAATTGATCCCACTAGAAATGAAAATACCCTGGATTTGATATTCACAAACAACGAGGAATTAATCAGAGACATAACAGTTACAAAGAACACAAAAAGTAGTAGTGAACAGGGCAAGATCCAGCATCAGCGAGGTCAAAAGCTCAGTGCCCCAAGGCACTGTCCTGGCACCTCTGCTGTTTCTCATCCTCATAGCAGACATAGATAAAAACACCCAGCACACTTTTGTATCATCATTTGCAGATGACACTAAAATAAGCATGAAAGTCACTACGGTAGAGGACACTGAAAAATTACAGGAGGACATAAGCAGGGTCTTCCAATGGGCAGTGGAGAACAACATGACGTTCAATGGTGATAAGTTTCAGCTGCTTAGGTATGGAAAAAATGAAGAACTCAAAAGGAACACTATATACAAAACGCAAGAGGGTCACCACATAGAACGAAAGGAACACGTAAAGGACTTGGGAATAATTATGTCTGCTGATCTGTTGTTTAAAGACCATAACAAGACAAAGATCACAACAGCCAGGAAGATGACGGGGTGGGTATTGAGAACTTTCAAAACAAGGGAAATAATGCTGATGGTGACACTATTCAAATCGCTAGTGCTCCCTCACTTAGAATACTGCTCAGTGCTGACGGCCCAGTTCAGGGCAGGAGAAATAGCAGAGCTGGAACAAATCCAGAGATCGTTTACGGCTCACATTGACACATTGAAACATCTAAATTATTGGGAACCCCTTTAAGTCTTGAACATGTACTCATTGGAGCGGAGGAGAGAGAGATACATGATAATATATACATGGAAAGTACTTGAGGGCCTGGTCCCAAATCTGCACACTGCCATAACAACATACTGGAGTGAGAGATATGGGAGAAAGTGTAAAATAAACCCAGTGAGGAGCAGGGGTGCGGTGGGGACAATACGGGAGCACTGTATTAACATCCGGGGTCCCAGACTATTCAACATCTTACCAGAAGATATCCGAAACACGGCTGGAACCAGTGTAGAAGCCTTCAAGAGGAAACTGGACAAATATCTTCACCAGGTACCAGATCAACCAGGCTGTGATGGATATGTGGGGCAGCGGGCCTCCAGCAGCAACAGTCTGGTTGACCAGGCAAGCACCAGACGAGCCTGGCCCATGGCCGGGCTCAGAGAGTAGATACTCTCGAACTCTTCAAAGGTATGCATCGATTAACATGTACCACTGTCACCTTCACTGCTAGTAGCAACATCACAGCCAGCAGTAACATTGCCAGCAGCAAAAGCACCTATTTCAGCATCAATGACAGCCGCAGCATTTTTGTTAGCATCAACAGCAACAAGCAGCACCAGTGCCATCATATAAAAGAAACAACAGCAGCACTGCTGCCAGCATCAAAGCAGCAAGAACAGCAGAAACTGCAACTAGCATTAACAGCAGCAGCAACAACAGGCAAGGCAAGACAGGGCAGAGTCTCCTTACATGTACTGCCCCTGCATAGCTAGTAATGAATAGGTATCTGCCTTTATTCACCTAGCAGAATCAAAGCAGCAACAGCAGAGGAAGCACTTCTGCCAACATCAAAGCCACAGTAGTATTACTGCTGCTAGCATTAAATCAGTAGCACCATTGCTGCCATAATTAAATCAGCAGCACCATTACTGCCATAATTAAATCAGTAGCACCATTGCTGCCATAATTAAAGCAGCAGCACTTCTGTTATCATCAAATCACCAGCAGCACCTCTGCCATCATCAAAACAGCAGCATAATTGCCATCATCAAAGCAGCAGCACTGTTGCCATCATCAAAACAGCAGCACCACTGCTATCATCAAAGCAACAGCACTGCTGCCATCATCAAAGCAGCAGCAGTACCTCTGCCATCATGAAAACAGCAGCAAATCTGCCATCATCAAAGCAGCAACACTGCTGCCATCATCAAAGCAGCAGCACCGCTGCCATCATCAAAGCAACAGCACTGCTGCCATCATCAAAGCAGCAGCATCGTTGCCATAATCAAAGCAGCAGCATCGTTGCCATCATCAAAGCAACAGCACTGCTGCCATCATCAAAGCAGCAGCACTGTTGCCATCATCAAAACAGCAGCACCACTGCTATCATCAAAGCAACAGCACTGCTGCCATCATCAAAGCAGCAGCAGTACCTCTGCCATCATGAAAACAGCAGCAAATCTGCCATCATCAAAGCAGCAACACTGCTGCCATCATCAAAGCAGCATCACCGCTGCCATCATCAAAACAGCAGCACCGTTGCCATCATCAAAGCAGCAGCACCACTGCCATCATCAAAGCAGCAGGAGTAGCAATAGCAGTGGCAACAACAGGCCCCGTGGCCTGGCTGGCAAAGCTCTCACTTCACATGCTGAGGGCCCGGGTTTGATTCCTGGTGGGGTGGAAACATTTCGACGCGTTTCCTTACACCTGTTGTCCTGTTCACCTAGCAAGTAGGTACCTGGGTGTTAGTCGACTGGTGTGGGTCGCATCCTGGGGGACAAGATTGAGGACCCCAATGGGAATAAGACAGACAGTCCCTCGATGGCACACTGCCTTTCTTGGGTTATCCTGGGTGGCTAACCCTCTTAGGTTAAAAATCCAAAGAAAATCTTATCTCAAGATGTATGGACAAGTGTGTCTACACTTACTGCACCTGTTCACCTAGCAGTAAATAGGTACCTGGGTATTAGTCTTCTCACTGCCCATGTTCACCTAGTAGTAAATAATCTATAACAGCACCACCAACTACAAGAGGTGGTGAACGCAGCACTGCCGCTGAAAGCTTAAACTACTTTCTCTGCTTCAGCACTAAGATATTTACTGTGCAGTGAGGGAGACATGGCAAGTGCAGGATGCAATATTAATGAATCCCAATTTCTGTTGGTTGTTGACATAATGTATTTACCATATATTTTATGGTAAATAATCTCCATGATGGTGACCTCTTCTTCATCATTCTTCTTCCTCATTAGTACACATCTTTATTGCCACACTCAGTGACAGTTTGAATATGCATACAGTGGTACCCCGGTTTACGTAATTAATTCGTTCCAGAATGCTGTTCAAGTGCCGTTACCAAACGAATTTGTTCCCATAAGGAATAATGTAAATTAGATTAGTCCTTTTAGACCCCCAAAAATACACTTACAAAAGCACTTACAAAAATACACTTACATAATTGTTCAAGTTTGGAGCAGTATGTAAACCGGGGGTCAACTGTATTTGCCTTTTTGTTTTTTTACACCACTTATTTCTTCTCTATCACAAAAACATTCTCCTCTGATGAGTTATTACATGAATTTGTTATATCTTTTTTTTTTTTTCCCCTCAGTTTCTGGAATCTCTATCCCACAAACCACAGGTAAGCATTATAATACATGCATACCCTGGTGGTCACTAAATTGTCCTAGGATCATCCTACTGAAACATGCTGTGTGGCCAGTATCTATAATTGTACCTCTGCCTGCTATTTAGATTATAAACAAGCAACAGCACATATCTGATGTGTCATATGAGCAGCCAGTAATGCTTTTTGGTGATAATGTTTGTTTTAACCCCATTCGGTCTCAGTCCCGTTATATAATGGCTTTGAAGCCAGTGTCGGTACCATTGTACTACGCCATGACCTTAACTCACTCAGATAAGCTATGAGTGGTAAATTTGGGCCTAGATATGAGAGAATGGATCTATGCAGTAAGTGAGCACCATTTTAACAATCCTGCAGCATGCAGTGCATAATGAGAAAAAACTGCACCTGTGTTTTTGGTTTAACACAGCGACTTTGTGGTGTATTTTTGTATGGTTCTTATGTGTATATTCTCAGTTTCTTGGTCACATTTAATAGAATGGAAGATATATTACGGAAATAGGATGATTTTAAAAATACAGTTGTACCTTGAGTTTCGTACTGCTCCCAACTCGAACAGTTATGTAAGTGTATTATTGTAAGTGCTTTTGTAAGTGTATTTTTGGGGGTCTGAAATGGACTAATCTAATTTACATTTGTCCTTACGGGAACAAATTCGTTCAGTAACGGCACCCAAACAGCATTCTGGAAAGAATTTTCAACGAAAACCGAGGGTCCACTGTATTGCATAACAGTAAATCTTCTATTTTTTTTGAGTGAATCAAAATCAAAATGGAATTCATGTGTAAAGCCTGAGAACATAACTAATGAACATAGGATTTGTTATGTTAGTGCCAGGAATGCCTGCATTGTTTCTTCTGGACACTATTTTGAAATTTGTGTGAAATTGGCCAAATTACCAATTTCTGATCACTTTATTGGGATGTTGAAATAGTTGATAGGACAGTTTCTTGTGCTCATTTTTTTTGTACTTTTTGTTTTATTATCTTCAGAAAAAGATTCTCTACCATTTCATAAAAAATAAAAAAAAAAATTGAAAATTCCTGGACAGTGTGAACAAGTTTCCAATCATGGGTCTGAACAGTGAAAGGGTTAACAGGAGACTAGTGAAGTACTTGGAGAAATACTGGTGTATATTCCTACATCATTTTGGATATTAAAGAGACAGTTTTGTTTTTGATCCTATACAGTGGACCCCCGGTGTTCGTCCTGCTCAAAACACTCCCTTTATGTAAGTGTATTTTTTTAAATGCTTTTATAAGTGTAGTTTTGGGGGTCTAAAAGGACTAGTCTACTTTACATTATT
The DNA here is from genome assembly GCA_009830355.1 of Cherax destructor. Classification (NCBI taxonomy): domain Eukaryota; kingdom Metazoa; phylum Arthropoda; class Malacostraca; order Decapoda; family Parastacidae; genus Cherax; species Cherax destructor. The sequence goes on from WNWK01005871.1 coordinate 52,813, forward strand.
TCTTAAGGGAATAAATTCGATTGGTAATGGCACTTGAACAGCATTCTGTTACGAAAAATGGACGAACACCGGGGGTCCACTGTACTTGAACTTGATACAGACTTTCATGATTTCTTTACCAAAAGCCAGTTTTTGGTGGCGGCCTTTTTCAGCTTAGAAAAAACCTGTGATTTGGTAGGGCTATATCACATCTTATTACAGGTTCATTCTTTTGGTCTGTGAGGCCAACAGCTGTATAACCCTTGTGGTTTAGCGCATTTTTGATTATAATAATAAATGTGAGGCCAACTCCCACTTACTCTCAAGATTTTTATGGTCTCGACACTTTAGTGTTACAGTAGATCGTCATTTAGCATGAGATTATGTTGCACGTTATGGGTATTGCACGATTGAAGAATTGCGGTACATTATTATCTAACACAACGTAAAAATGATATTACACTGTTTGCGGGAGGGGAAAATTTTTTGAACGCACAGTAGCCCGTGGTGGGTTAAACCATTGAGTCAGTGAGGGTCCTACTGAGGGTGGCTATGAGCCACATCAAGTGTTTAATGCTGACGAGAGGTGTTTTCTGGAAGAAAATACCAACACGAACTTATATTAGTCAGCAAGAGAAAAGTGCACCAGGCTTCAAGACAGCAAAGGATCGCTTCACCTTGCTCTTTTTCGGTAATGCATCAGGTGATTTCAAGTGTAAGCCCAATCCTCCTGCTTAGAGGAAAAGGGAATTTGTTTTTCCTTCCCGCAAATTGTAAGTAAGTTTATTCAGATACACGGGGCCAGGAGCTGAGTCTCGACCCCTGCAACCACAATTAGGTAAGTACAGTTACATTGATTATCATACATAGCAGCATATGTGTAGATAACCTAGGATAACCCAAAAAAAGTCAGACAGAATGGAAATACGTCTCTACACATATGCTGCTATGTATGATAATCTTCGTAACTGTATCTGTGTATACCTGAATAAACTTACTTACAGTTTTCGGGAAGGAAAAACAAATAACCATTCCCACAAGCAGCCGCCTTGTTGTTGTTCAGCGGACACCACTGGCCTTCCCCAGCCACCCTTGACCTCACCATCCCAGCATTCGTACGTATTTCATACGCGTCAAAAATAAGTCCTCTGCTACAAGCCAGCTGTGTTTGTGAAGAATGAGAGAGAGTGAATTGTGTTTTGATCTTTAAATTACTATATCTTGTATCTGCCAAGCAATCAAAGTGTTGCTCAAAGTGGCAAGAAAAGGTATAAGCATTTAAGTCTCAGAATTAATGAAGAAAACAAAGATATTATACAAGACGTAACCCGTGGCCGTAATGAAGTGTTACTTTGTACACATAAAAAGAGGTAAACATAAGTTTGTGTGACTGACTGACTGACTTGACTGACTGACTTACTGACTGACTGACTTGACTGACTGAGTTGACTGACTGACTTGACTGACTGAATGACTGACTTGACTGACTGACTTACTGACTGACTTACTGACTGACTGACTTGACTGACTGACTTGACTGACTGAATGACTTGACTGACTGAATGACTTGACTGACTTACTGACTGAATGACTTACTGACTGAATGACTTGACTGACTTACTGAATGACTTGACTGACTTACTGAATGACTTGACTGACTTGACTGATTTACTGAATGACTTAAAGTTAGACACTCAGTACAACCATCGACTTCAGTTCCAGAACCTCTACTATCCACCTCAGCCCAGTAGGGCCACAGCATAACTCTCCACTCTCTTCACAATCATCCACAAACACCAGCACCCACAATTTAAGGTAAATACTATTATTTCTGTTAAATTTGTAGTCTTAAGCAGTAAAAACAACATAATACATCACAATAATGAACTACAATTACATATTCACTTTTATTTTTGTAAGATCTGTTGGTCTAAAAAAAACTTGTTTGACTTTTTGGGGACTCCCAGGAACGTAACCCTATTTTTCCCATAAGTTATTTTAATTATATAGCACGGAATTATCTAAAACGGCATTTTCAGGAACGTAATTATGTACCGTGCTAAATGACGATCTACGGTATATAATTAACAACTTCTTGAATCTTGTCCTTGAATCTTCCCACCACACTTGCCATCCTCTCTCACCACACCCTTTGGGAACCACTTCTGAAACCTATAGAATAATCACAAATGTTAGTAAAGCTGACACTTTTAATCATCATCCTTCATTTTTACTTTTTTGTCTTCAAACTGTAGTTGCAGTTCAGAGGGCCATCTGAACTGTGATGTCATTCTGCCAAGATGGTTATTGGAGGTACCTTGACACAGGTAATGGGCTCTTGATATAAGGAATTGGAGCTGCCCTGCCTTTCCTTGAATCCAATCCAATTGCCTCCATTCTCCACAGGCTGAAGAAAATGGTGTTTTCCTGCCAGTGTGGCAGATCAGCTGAATCAATCACGTGATTACAAACTGTCTATAGAATGGCATCTCTAATTGGCCAATCTGCAAGTTTCTCAAACAGCCACCCAAAGTGAGCCAATGAGGTGACTGCTTTCATAAATCCACAATGCATCATCTCTTGTTGTGAATAGTGGGCATGAGTGTTGCATATTGTTATTGACTGTCTTGCATATAATCTTGTATACATAATAGTACAGTGGAACCCCCGTTTTCGTCTGGTCTGGTTATCGTACAATTCAGTTTTCGACCCCACTTTTTAGCGAAATTTTCCCCATTTTCGTACATCCGCTAGGAAATCGTCTATACCAGACACGTCCGCCTGCCAGAGGGACGCGGTCGCTCATATGTTCTTGACTCAGTCTGCCTTTGTTACTCATTCAGTGAGCATTACTCTGCGCGTTCATCCGAAACATTTTGTAATAATCCAATGTTTTTTGTGCTTGCGACTGCTAAATAAGCCACCATGGGGCCAAAGAAAGTTCTGAGTACCAGCCCTTTGGTAAAGAAGGTGAGAAACATGATAGAATTCAAGAAAGAACTCCTAGAAAAATACGAAAGTGGCGTATGTGTGACCGAGCTCGCCAGGATGTATGTATGGGAAGTCCAAATCAACGATCAGTTCCATCCTGGCGAAGAAAAAAGAAATCAAGGAAGCTGATGTTGCGAAAGAGGTAAATGTGCTAACGAAACAGAGATCGCAAACAATAGAAGATGTTGAGAAGTTGTTGTTGGTGTGGATCAACCAAAAACAGTTAGCAGGATATAGTGTTGTGGAGGCTATAATTTTCGAAAAGGCAAGGCAATTGCATGCGGATCTCATAAAGAAGATACAGTTTAGCCTTGAGTTTCAAACGCATCGAGTAACAAATGATACGAGTTTCGAACGCTTTTTACGAACCAATTTTGTCCCGAGTATCGTACGTGCCCCGTGTTTCAAACCGTGTACCAGACCTGTCCACCTGCCCTGCGCGCCTCCCCATGCAGGTGTCATGAGTCAGTCTGGCTTTGTTTATCCTCCGAGTGCTTTTCCTATAGTATTTCCAGTCTTTCTAATCTCACCAACTCTCTCCCTTATTTAAACATCAAACTTACTGTTCGCCAGACTAACACCCTTCGCACTAATCTTGTTCGTACCTCTCCTCCTGCAATATATGCCCCTGGTGTCTATTCTGTTTCATGTTCCTCTTGTCCTCTTAAGTTCTTTGGAGAAACTGGCTGTTCCCTTTCTGACACACTCAAGGAGCATAAAAGAAGTGTTAGGCTTGCCGACACCAACAGTGCTCTTTTCTGTCATGTTAGAGATCACAGTCATCCTATTGACTGGTCTTCTGCTAAAACTACTACTAACTTTCAAAGTCTCTGTCTTGTTGAATCCTCTCTTATACACAACTTTCCTTGTATGAACCTTAGTCCTGGTTTTGTCTTGTAGATGCCTTCCTTTCCCATTATATTGTCAAATGTTCCAAACTTCAGAACACACATGATTTAACCTGATTTTTTTTTCTTCACTTTCTACCTCTTCTTTCATTTTTCCTTTTTCTTGTTCTGGATTTTCTTTCTTCTGCCTTGGATGTTTTATCCTTTACTTTTTCCACCCCTTGTGTTTTTGGTCTTACCCCATGTGGGCTCTTAGCTCTCCTGCAGTGTTCCTCTTTCATAGCCTTTGACTGACTCCACCACCACTACTACTTCCTTCCCTGCTACCTTTGGCTTCTATCTTCTCTTTTGCCTCCCTTTTTTTTTTTTTTTTTTTTTGTCCCACCAACCCCTCTCCCTACTTCACACTACCACTACTACTTTCACTACCAGCTTCACCTCTACCACTACTCCTACCTCTCTTTCCCCATCCCTGCCAGCTTGCCTATATATGCTGGCTCCTTCTCTCCTTCCTGTTGGTGTGATTTTGTAAATGGTCCAAGTCAGACTGAAACATCGTCATAAGCTCCTCTCTTCTATGTGCGGGATATTTGTGTATTGTTCCAGTCATGGTATTGTGTCTTTTTGATCTTTCGAAATGCCCATAATTTCACTTCAAACCCAGCTAATCCACAGGTTACAAACTCAAGCCCAACAATTTTCATTTGGTCTGAGGCCTAGTGATCACAATCACTACTTAGTACTAATTAGTCCTACTGAAAATAAAATAAAGGCTTAAAAGTGATGTGTGTGTGTGCTTATGCCATGAGAAGACATCATCAATGTCTTAGGTTGGATAAATTCATGAGTGAGAGGGGTTGGATTTGAGTGGGACTCGCAAATGAGTGAATGGAATTGTCAAAGCTTATTTCTTGGGTAGCATTGAAAATTGGATTGAGCAAGTGTTCTGTTAGTGGGACGGATTGTGAAGGACTTGCCTAGTATGGGCCAACAGGCCTGCTGCAGTGTTCCTCCTTTCTTATGTTCTTATGTTCTTATGAGTGAACATTACCCTTCGCGCTCATCCAAACATTTCACAATTAATTCATTGTGTTTGGTGCTTGTTCATTAAGTGCGACTGTGAAATAAGCTACCATGGGTCCAAAGAAACTTCCTAGTGGCACCCCTGTGGTAAAGAAAGTGAGACAGCATAGAAGTGAAGAAGGAAATTATACAAAAATACAAGAGTGGTGTGCGACTTGTGGAGCTTGCCAGGATGTGTGGCAAAAGCAAATCAACAAGCGCTTCTATGAGTAGAGGCAGTGGTAGAGGCAGTGGTTGAGGCAGTGGTAGAGGCAGTGGTAAAGGCAGTGGTAGAGGCAGTGGTTGAAACAGTGGTTGAGGCAGTGGTTGAGGCAGTGGTTGAGGCAGTCTTAATGTAGAGTGAGAGGTGAGTAAACAAGATTAAATGAATAAACGAGAGAGAATGAGAGTGTAGAAGGTTCGCGAGTTTTGTAAACAAACCAGTTGTTATTGTTGTTGCTGTTACCAGCCTGGACACGAATGAATTCTGTTCACTCCGTCAAGCCGACTGGAAAATATCTCATATTTATGTTAATTTATGTTTATATGTTACTTAGCGTATTTATTATATAATTTTGAAAAAATATCATAAATGGATTAAGCAAAATGTCTATATTAACGTTTTATATGCCTCAGAGTGATTATTATTGTGTTATTATTATCGTTATTAATATGGCATCTTCAAGACTAATAACACACTCTTAGTGATTTTAATGTGTTCCTGCATGCCAGCACATGCACAAGTTGTGGAGTTTAAAGCATTTAAGTTCAGTGACTAAGTGTAGCATTAGGAGTTTAGCGATTAAACGATAGAAAAAGGATAAAACGAAATAAACTCCTGACAGCATAAGCCGCTCTGCCTATCTTCTGCAAGGTATGTAAATGGTGTACATACACCTGTTCATTTGTACATTATGGTTTTCTTATGAAAGAAGTGATCTAATGCAGTTAGCATTACAAACTCCGTTTTCTCTTATACTAACATGTCTGAAGGAGGAAAGAATGGGAAGATGTTTTCATAGCTGGAGCAAGAATGCCCGCCACCACTGTCCTCCCCGCCACCACATTCGTAATGACATATATATTTTATTCATTCTAGAGTGTATATCAGGTTTTTATGTTACAGTAGACCTCCGAGTAACGATTTTTTCGTGTAATGATTGCTTTTTACAGTCAATATTTTTCTCGTGTAGCGGTTTTTACTTGTGTAGCGATCTGTACAAGACCTGTCCACCTGCCTGTGCTTGCGCGCCTCGCCGCACAGGACACCAGTCTAGCGTTGTTTACACTTGAGTGAACAATACCCAGCGTGCTCTTTCAAACATTTCACAATAAATTTATTGTGTTTATTGCTGGTTTAGTGATTGTCACTGTGAAATAAGTCACCATGTGTCCAAAGAAGCTTCACAAGTCGATAAAGGCTATAGCACCAGCCAGTGATAGTGTAGCATTAACAGTGTAGCAATGGAAATAAGTCACTCTGTCTGACTTTTTTGGGTTATCCTAGGTTTTCTACACATATGCTGCTATGTATGATAATCTATGTATAACTGGATTTGTGTATACCTGAATAAACTTACTTACTTAAGTAAGTTAAGCGATTAATCGATAGAAAATGACGACACAAAACTTAACTTCTACAATGTTTGAGGATTATAGGGACACTGAGAAGAGCGCCGTCCTCTGCCACCATCTCCTCCAAGGTAAGTGTAAGTATTTCTTATTTATATAAGTGTGAATATTTCTTATTTATAAATTAAAGTGTAAATATTTCTTATTTATAAATTAAAGTGTAAATATTTCTTATTTATAAATTATGCACATTGTTTGTGTGATGGTGATGGCTTTCTGCTGAAACCGACTACCACCACGGCTTATGGTCAGTGGCCCTTATACCCAACAACAAAACCAACACACTCCACCAGTCCTTAGATTCGTAATGACATGTTTTATTCATTCTAGAGTTTATATCATGTTTCTATGTTATTAATATAGTTTATTATGTCATATTAGATGAATTGTGCTAGATAAATAAGCTGTAGAGTTGATATTATTGTCATATTGAAGGATTATTTTGTCCTGCCTCCAAACAAACTCTCTCATATGCCAACAAGACACCCCAGTCACTGATAAACATCTCTCCCTTTAAAAAACAAACATTATTTATTATTATTTTTATATGGAGTTTGATCATGCAGGCTGAAGTTAGTAATTTGGTGTTACAAATTTTACCTTTATTGAAGACTCTTGTCTTCACTAAAGGTAAAACTTATTTAACTGTTCATTTGTCCATTATAATTAGTGCTTTATATTTATTTCTCATTGTTTTCTGTATGTAAAACTATAGTATTGTGGTACCTCGGTTAACGATGGTCCCCAAACTCACCCTTTTATGTAAGTTTATTTTTTTAAATGCTTTTGTAAGTGTATTTTTGGGGGTCTAAAAGGACTAGTCTATTTTACATTATTCGTAATGGGGATAAATTCGTTTGGTAATGGCACTTGAACAGCATTCTGGAATGAAAAAATATCATAAACCGAGGTACCACTGTATTTATTCTTTAAAAAAATGAATTTTTGGTGAAAATTTTTTGGTGGAAACAGATTAATTGTATTTACATTATTTCTTATGGGAAATAAGGTTTCGAATTACGATTTTTTCATGTTGAGGTCTAGCTCCTGGAATGGATTAACCCTTTGGGGGTCGACAGGCCTTCTCAGGAAAGTGTTCCTGGGGTCGAAAAATTTTTGGAAAGAAAAAATTAATTTTTTCTTATGAAATGATAGAGAATCTTTTTCCGATCATAACGCCACCAAAATTATGAAATTTTATTGAAAACTAACGGAATTATGCTTTCGCGAAGTTAGCGGTAGCCATGACACTTACGCATCGGCGATTTCGCCCACTTTGAGCTCTATTTTCGACAAATTCCAATGTTTCAGTCTCCTAAAATTATAGCTATTTCGCTAGAACTCCATTTCTTCTATCGATTGAGTACAAGAAACTTCCTATTTACCAATTTCATCTACCCAAAATAGTGGTCAGAAAATGGCAATTTTCCAATTTCACACAAATTTCAAACGATGCCAATTTCAAAATAGGGTCCAGAGTAAACAAGGCAGACATTCCTGGCACTAAAATAACATGTTCTCTGTTCATTAGTCACGTCTCCAGGCCCCTGTTCCATTACTTTTGCTTTCCATTTTGAATTTTTATTCTCACAAAAAATAGAAGATTTACTGTTATGTATACAACTGCATCATTGTAAAAATGGTATAAATAATATCAGAGCACTTGTGCATGAATATAAGACTCGCCAGTTGATGTGTATTGGAGGCATGGTGTGATTTGTTTACTCTTGAACATCGTCAAAAATCGAACATTTTCGCTACTTTGAGCTTAATTTCAAGGTACTTGTCATTGTCATACCAATCAAAATCATCTCTATTTCTGTAATATATCTTCCATTCTATCAAATGAGACCAAGAAAACGAGAATACATCAATAAATACCATACAAAAATCGACTGCAAAGTCGCTGTTTTAATCGAAAAAAACGGTCAGTTTTTTTTTCTCTCATTATGCAGTGTGTACTGCAAGATTTTTTTTTATACTGCGCACACTGACCACACAGACCCATTCTTTCATATGTATGCCTACCAGACGTTTTCTGCTTAAATTGAGGCCGCTAGAATTTGGGCGTACTAGTACGGCACCAACCCCTGCTCGTAAAACGTACTAGTACGGCACCGACCCCCAAAGGGTTAAGATCGTTAGTCGAGGGACCACTGTATTTATATCGTTTATTATGTCATATTAAATGAATTGTAATAGATAAATAAGCTGTCAAGTTGATAATAGCGTCATAATGAAGTACTAAAGTAGTAGTAGCTGACACCTAAGGGTACTAACAGTGAGGATAGTGATTCTGATGTGAAGTTCCATGTGTTTGAGACAGAAGTAGAAAAAGGTGATAATGGAAATGCCCATACACAAATAACCCGCACATAGGAGAGAGGAGCTTACGATAACATTTTGATCCGACTTAGACCATTTACAAAGTCACACTAACAGGAAGGAGAGTCAAGATTCACCGGTACTGCTGGCCTGGGTCTCTTTCAGTTGGCGACCCGGCCTTGGCTCCCTACCGCAGGAGTGTCTGAAACATTGATGCCGTGACTGGCTAATCTGTCAACGGTGATCAACACATATGTGATCCTTGCATTCTTTAAGTGGAAATTAAACAAAATATTGGAAATGCCAAGGACCCAGACTAAGCCTAGTGTTGTTGGGAAACAGCAAGTATTGCCATTCAAGGGAAGCAGTAAATTGTATTACTGTTGAGTGAAAATGGAAAAACTTGGACTACCATTAAGGGTAACCGTAGTGAAAGGAGTAGACTAGCTTGAAAAAACAACACAAAAAAAACTACCAACACTGAGAAATCAGCATGAAATAAATTTAAGTGGAAGTGTAAGGAAAAAAAAAAGACTGTAGGCCTAGCTGCCGTATGAGTGATAAAGCAATGATTCCAGTATAGTGCAGTGAAAAGGAAAGTGTATCTTGAATAAATATAGTGTATATCCTTTGTTATAACCAGTGTACAGAAGAGTGATAAAATACCAGAAACAAAAAATAGTGAATTGTGGCAGTGAGAGACAATCTACCCATCCTGGTGTTGACACATGTTTCAGTGTACACACAAAGGTTTGAGTTACCACTTATAATGAAATGACTAGAATACCAGTACATAGTGGAAAGGCCTAGTGAATCTAAATTGTCAGTGGAACGACTCAAGGATAGTGATTAAACATAATGGAAGTGTTTTTAAACTAAAATGTGGCATCGCATGTGAGAAGTGCCATGTATCTGAGGTAGGGTGTTACAGCCATACTTCTGGCAGCACTACCAGGGAACCACAAAGGCCCACCATATACATGTACCACCAATCTTAGCAAAAAATCTTAGCAAGAAAACAAGAGCTTGACATGTGTATGTGGGGCACTTGGGGAAATGTACCTGAATTGGGAAAAGTCTGTGTGATCTTATACACCATAAATGTTTTTGATGGATAGTAAGTCTCTTTATTAAATACATCCCACATACAGTGGAAACATGAAAGGGTGCACAAATCTTGCGGAATTATTAAAAAAAATGTACAGGTTGTAGAAATAAAAAAGTCAAGTTGTCAGTGAACACAATACATATACACAACAGTGAATACGGTGTACACAATAGAGATGTATTGGATATCTGCATCCGTATCCGCGGAACGTCCGCACAATTTCTTACATCAGCATCTGCATTTTACTGTAAACAGATATCCGCATATACATCCGCATCTGCAAAATAAGAAAGACATCCTCATACACAGCCGCATCCGTGGATATCTAAGTTTTCACATCTGATACATCTCTACTGCCTAGTAGAGAAGTATCGGATATCCGCATCCGCGAAACATCCACACAATTTCTTACATCCGCATCCGCATTTTACTGTAAACAGATATCCGCATCCACAAAATAAGTAAGTACAGCAAGACATCCTCATACACATCCGCATCCACGGATATCTAAATTTTCACATCCGATACATCTCTAATACACAACAGAAAGCATTTCTTTCTAGTAATCCTCACACCAGTCATTACCGTAGCTAATAACAGTGTCACCATAGTACTTGGTGTGGTGGAATTGAAAAAATCTAGAAAAGCTAAATACAGTGTGTCTAAAATCTAGGATGTAAGAGGTGCCAGAGACAACCAGTTCCTCAACACACTGTAGAAGCTGCCATCAGTCACCAGCTCACCAAACACGCAAGTCAAATAATAATAATGATAATAACAACATATACAAATAATACATGAAATACATCAATACAAAAGACTACAGTGGACCCTCGCTATTCGAATACTACTCCAAAACTCACCCTATTATGTAAGTTTATTATTGTAAATGCTTTTATAAGTGTATTTTTGGGGGTCTGAAATGGACTAATCTAATTTACATCATTCCTTATGGGAATAAATTCGTTTGGTAACAGCACTTGAACAGCATTCTGGAATGAAGAATGTTCAAATAGCGAGGTTCCACTGTATTTTGTCATGCCTCCTGACAGCAGGAACGAATTACAGTAGTACCTCAAGTTACGAGCTTAATTCGTTCCTGACGGCTATTCAAGTGCTGATACCGAAGGAATTTTTTCCATAAGAAATAATGAAAATTAGATTAATTCATTTCAGACCCCCAAAAATACACTTACAAAAGCACCTACAAAAATATACAGTGGTCCCTCGGTTTTCGCCGAAAATTCGTTCCAGAATGCTGCTCAAGTGCCATTACCGAACGAATTTACTTCCTTAAGAAATAATGTCACGTAGGTTAGTCTATTTCAGACCCCCAAAAATACACTTGCAACAGCACTTACGAAAATACACTTACATAAATGTTCGAGTTTGGAGATGCACGAAAACCGAGGGACAACTGTACTTACATAATTGTTCGAGTTGGGAGCTGCTCGTAAGTAGAGGTACCACTGTAATTGGATTTACATTATTATTTATGGGAAATATTGCTTCGAGTTTCGAACGTTTCGACTTTAGAACTAGCTCCTGGAATGGATTAAGTTCGAAACTCGGGGTTCCACTGTACCTGGAACGAGTGCTGCTGTTAGTGAATTTAAGGCCAGCAAAGGCTGGTTCGACAGATTCAAGAATCGAAGTGGCATACACAGTGTGATAAGGCATGGCGAGGCTGCAAGTTCGGACAAACGTGGGGCCGAAGAATTCGTTGATGAATTCAAGGAGTACGTAGAGGCTGAAGGATTCCTCCCCCAACAAGTCTTCAATTGTGACAAAACAGGCCTCTTTTGGAAGAAAATGCCAAAGAGGACCTACATCACGCAGGAGGAAAAGGCACTGCCAGGACACAAGCCTTTGAAGGATAGGCTAACTCTTTTGTTCTGTGGTAATGCTAGTGGGGATTTCAAAGTGAAGACTTTGGTGTATCACTCTGAAAATCCTAGAGTGTTCAAGAAAAACAACGTCATCAAGAGTAAATTGTGTGTGATGTGGAAGGCTAACATTAAGGCATGGATCATGAGGCAGATTTTCATTGAGTGGGTCAGTGAAGTGTTTGGCAAGAGTGTGAAGGAATACTTCCTGGAAAATAAATTGGAACTCAAGTGCCTCCTGGTAATGGACAATGCTCCTACTCATCCTCCAGACTTGGATGACCAAATGGTGGAGGAGTTTCGTTTCATCACAGTGAAGTTCTTGCCCCCTAAAACCACTCCTCTCATCCAGCCCATGGACCAGCAGATCATTTCAAGCTTCAAAAATCTCTACGCCAAAGCAATGTTTCAAAGGTGCTTTGATGTGACCTCTGACACTGCATTGACCCTAAGAGAGTTCTGGAAAGATCACTTCAATATCCTCAATTGCATAACTCTTATAGATAAGGCTAGGCAGGGAGTGACTTCCAGGACTTTGAACTCTGCTTGGAGAAAATTGTGTCCTCTACAAAGATTTTGAAGGGTTTGAGGCTGACCCTGACAACCCTATGCCAGTTGTGGAATCTATTGTGGCATTGGGGAATTCCATGGGGTTGGATGTGAGTGGCAAGGATGTGGAAGAGTTGGTGGAGGACCACAATGAAGAGCTAACCACTGAAGAGCTGCAAGATCTTCATCTGGAACAGCAACAGACCACAGCTGAGGAAATTGCTTCAGAGGAGGAGGAAGAGAGAGGGAAGAAGGTGCCTTCTTCAGAGATTAAGGAGATTTGTGCAATGTGGAGTAGGGTGGAAACATTTATGGAGGAACATCACCCTAACAAAGCTGTTACAGGCCGTGTGTGACATGTTCAATGACAATCTCGTGTCCCATTTTAGGGAAATTTTAAAGAGACGCCAGAAACAGAGCTCTCTGGAACAATTTTTTGTGTGATAGGGGTCCAGTGACTCTCAAGCTGGTCCTAGTGGCATTAAAAAACAAAGAAGGGAAGTAAACCCAGAAAAAGCACTTGGTACCTGAAGTCTTTATGGAAGGGGATTCCCCTTCCAAACAGTAATTTCTCCATCCTCTTCCCTCCTCCCGTCTTCCATACACTAAGAAGAGTCTTCAATAAAGGTAAGTGTCATGTTATTATTGTTTTATTCTTCATGTCTCATTGTTTTCTGTGTATGTAAATCTATATTTCATGTAAAAAAAATTTTTTTTTAATACTTTTGGGTGTGTGGAACGGATTAATTGGATTTACATTATTTCTTATGGGGAAAATCATTTTGCAAATCGCAAATTTCGCCTTTAGTCAGACTCTGGAACAGATTAATTACGAAAATCGAGGGTCCACTGTACATTATTTAGGTATGCATACTCATCAGAGAGCCCGTCGTAAGTCTGAGGCATTGGTAAATGAATATGTCGCTAAGTGAGGAGAGGCTGTATTTATTTACACATAATACATCGTGTGTACAAAGTTGTATGACATTACTTCAATTACATGGAAAGGTCTTAGTTATGCAGAACATTTCGTCCAAGCTTGGGCTAGTGGCTGGCAGTAGAGTTGTAGATCACACATACCTGTGATGCCATCTTCAACTGCTTCATCAATCTTCTGGCTTCAGTATACAAGTTTCCATCTTCATGCCTCTTGTTTTAGATACAGATTGAGGCTAAGGTATTCATCACTTTTTATCAAGGCTAAAGGACTGAACATCTTTGATCAATGCTAAGGGACTGAACACCTTAAAATTAACTCTACACATCTCCATTATAAAAGATACCGCTGTATTAAACTGAAAAATTCTCTCACCAATAAAGACACACGGATATTGCACATATCTTATTCATGAACTTTTTAGTATTGTTTACCAAATCACATAAGCTGGATTTGTGTAAGTGGGATTCTGTTATATATAAATAAACATAACATCAAAGTAATGTTTTTGTAGTTAAGACATCATCTTCATTAATGTGTAGCTTCTTCTTAAATACTTCTCAGAATTTTTTTTTATGTTATGGCATAAATAAAGCAGCCAACATTTATTTATGCAGAAAAAATATGATTATCTATAAAATAATGTATATTGTTGCCTCACTGTGAGGTCTTCAGGAGACTAAAGAAGACGTCAACATGAAGCAGACAAATACACTACTGTACTTGCTTTAATTGTTTATTGTCACAATGTGTTAATTACCTCTTCAAGGGGACTCCTTGGCGCGGTGAAAAGGCTCTTGGTCTGAGCAATTAGACCTTTTGGCCTTCTTCCTCAGACCAAACCTAATTAACCTCCCCAGTCTTCCCTTCCCTTTCCTCCTCTCCCCATCCCTCCACTTTCCCTTTCCTGTTTCTGCCTTTGAGGTTTCCTTAGGCTGTGTAGTTCCTAGATCTGAGAAGGAGTTCCGGGGTCCATCTCCTTCTGTTGAGGTCGTTGGTGGTAGTGTAGTTAGTCGTGGAATCTGGATCATCTAGAGATCCCGATCCCTCTCCGGTCTATGGGGGGGGGGAGGCTTCGTGTGTCTTTCTGGTGACGGGTGTATCTCTGGAGGCTGCCTGTCAGATTCAAGGAAGTGGTGGCTGAAGGAGGTATGTTTTGTGGTGGGTTTCTGACCGCCCTCCCTTTTGTCCGCCGAGGTGGCTCAGTAGATGTGGGGTTGCTATCCCAGATTGCTGGTTTACTGGCTTGAAGGGTAGGGTATGGCACAGGTTCCATGTCGCATCTGCACTACCAGCTGCGCTGAGGTTGTCCTCTTGGGCATGGAAGGGCAGACTTGCAGTCCTTTACCTCTGGGAGCTGCCCCTTCGTGCTCCCCATTTTTTTTTTTCTTTTTTCTTTTCATTTTTTTTTTCTTAAAAACAAAAGAAAAGAGTCACCTAACCATGGAGTCCCAAGTCCATGAACCACCACCTCCTAAGCCCCTTCCTGTAGCAGCACCCTCTGACGACCCTGCCTTGTTACCAGACCATTCTTCGGACCTTTCTACAGTCCCTGTATCTTCTGCGGGTGACATTTTGTCCCACGCTCCAGATACAGAGGCTTGACCTGACTTCTTTGACACCTCTGACCTCCACACGTCTTTGACTATGCTTTTGGCCTCTCCCCATATGGTACGACGGTTTTCAGATCGTGTGCCCGCCTCAAAATGGACCACCTCCAGTCCTGTATCTAAATAACAACGACCTACTTCTGATGACATTATTTCGACTGACTCTCATTCTACTCAGAAGAGACCAACACGACAATCACTTCCTTTACTTACTACACATTATAGTACACAATGGACGAAGTTTTTCACTCTACAACCAACATCTTCAGAATATCTTTCTGATCATAGCATCAGCAAGGCACTCCTACACCACGTTTGTCGTAACATTACATTTCATGCTATCAAGAGCGGTGCACACATCGTCACAGTACAGAATGCTAGCCAAGCTCACAATTTTTCTCTCCTTACAACCATAGATGCCATTCCTGTGACAATTGAAAAACATCACTCTCTCAATTCTTGCAGTGGTACTGTCATTCTACCACATACCATTGTTCAACGTAATTTCCAGACATGTGATGACATTCTAGAACAGCTTGAGCTCCAAAACCTCCCGATCCTTAAAGTAGACATATATGTACTGCCTTTCTGTGGGTGGAGACGCTACCCCTGCAATGTAGCTCGCTTAACTTTTGACTGCCGTAAGCTTCCATCATCAGTTTATATTGCGGGACACCGTTTACAAGTCCGACAGGTGACTCCTACACCACAACGGTGTAGAAATTGCTGGCAGTTTGGCCATCCGGCAAAGTATTGCAGGTCCATGGCTGAATGCCTAGTCTGTGGTGCCTTAATTGTCATGAAGCTCATTCATCTTATTCTCGTCGTTGCCAGGTTTACTTGAACAAACGTGAAATCCGTTGTCTCAAAGAGACAGAAGGCTTTACTTACGCCATGGCAGTCTCTCATCTACGCCTCCAGGGAAGACTTAACCATATTTCTTATTCTCAAGTTACTAAGAGACCCCCAACCTCTGGGGTCCCAATTCCCGCAGTCTTCCCTGCAATCACACCTTCCACAGTCACCTCTGTACCTAACTCTTTTGCAGTCCTGTACTCCAAGGTCCCTACCTCATCACCTCTTACTGTTCTCCAGTTTTCATCTCATACGCAAGCTTCTGTGTCTACAAGACCTCACACAACAGCTCCTTCCCCTCGCCTCTCTACTTCGAAGTCCAACAAATCCCCAAAGGGTAAATCTCTTCCATTTCCAGTCTCAGTACCTGGATCTTTACCTCTTACTTGTTCTGTTGCGAGTGTGGAGGTCCATCCTCCCTTTCGTACAGTACCGTCCTCTCCTGTCCCCCCTTCCCCCTAGCTTCTTAAGTTACTTCTACCCTCTTGTTCCCCCCCCACGTTGCTACATTCCGTCGTTGCCCCGATCTTTACTCACCCTCTCCTCCTCCTTTTTCCAATATCGTCCCACATACAACGTCCTTGTCCTCTGAAACAATTGAAGCTATCTCCGACTACATTGTGGAGACTAAACCATTGATGGACACTGATCCACCTCCTGTCACTCCTCTTCACTCTTCTCCATCTGCACAACTCCTTTCTTCGCAGTGTTCCAACCCTTCGCTGCTTGTTCATTTTCTGCTGCCTCCACGTGTGGACTTTTCTAACCCTTATAATCTGTAGATACCTGTTCCATTCCGATTTCTTGTATCCTTCTCTTCTTAAATCATGGCTTATTTACAGTGGAATATCCGAGGCCTCAGAGGTAACCGGGGTGAGCTTCAGGTGTTGCTTTCCCAGTTTTCCCCTGTTTGTGTTTGTTTACAAGAACCCAAATTACGCTCCACTTTTATCCGTCCCATCTCAGGCTATGTTTTATTATATCCATCGGATCTTTTCCCGATGGAACCTTTAATGAAAGTGTACTTCTTATATGTACTGATATTCCATACCATTGGCTCTTTGTTCATTCTTCGCTACATTACACTGCAGCCCGCATCCACTTGAATAAGTGATATACAATCTGTTCTTTGTATCTCTCTCCTTCTTGGGCATTATCTATTCCAGATGTTGCATTTCTGGTTTCTCCCTTACCGCCACCCCTTCTGTTACTTGGTGATTTTAATGCTCGCCATTTCCTCGGGGGAGGTCTCACTGTGACCCTTGTGGAATTCAGTTGGAGGCTTTTCTCACTTCTCTCCCCTTCCATGTTTTAAATACAGGTATGTACTCTCACCCATATTGATCCTCATACTCAATCTCTCTCTTGCATCGATCTCTCTGTTTGCTCTTCCTCAACTGCACTTGACTTTACCTGGTCTGTCCTCCTGGACTTGCATGACAGCGATCATTTTCCAATCATCCTTACTTCTCATTTGTACTCACCACCTCCTCACAGCCCACACTGGCAGTTTAACCAAGCGAATTGGAACCTTTACTCGCGTTAAACTGCTTTTAGTGGGGATCCTTTTTCGTCCTCCATTGATGAGCTGATACACCTCTTCTTGACCTCAATTTTAACTGCAGCTTCACATTCTATACCCTAAACCTAGGGCAGGCATTCTCAAGAGGTGCGTGCCTTGGTGGTCTCCTGCCTGTGCTCGTGCAGTATGTTTGAAACGTGCTGCATGGGGCAGATATCAGTACAATAGGACCAAAGAGCGCCTTCTTGATTTTAAACGGATGAGAGCAGCCACCCGCCGTCTCATCTATAAAACTAAACACACTTGTTGGCAGGATTATGTTTCTATTGTCACTTCGGCTTCCTCTATGAGTGCAGTCTGGAAAAATGTACAGAAACTGAGTGGCAAATACACAGCATTCATATCTGTATGCTCCAGCATTTGCATCAATCAGTCCTTGCGGTCCTCTTACATCTCTTTAATATTATTTGGTCGAGAGGAGTTCTGCCCCAGCTGTGGAAATCTGTCATTGTATTACCTTTTAGTAAACCAGATACTTAAGAACTTGATGCCTCCCACTATCATCCTATTGCTCTTACCAGTGCGGTTTGTAAGGTGTCTACCTGGAGTCTACCTGGAGAGAATTCCAGGGGTCAACGCCCCTGCCGCCCGGTCTGTGACCAGGCCTCCTGTTGGACCAGAGCCTGATCAACCAGGCTGTTACTGCTGGCCGCACGCAGTCCAACGTACGAACCACAGCCCGGCTGATCAGGTGTTGGAACGTTTGGTTAATAGACGTTTTGTGTGGTGTTTAGAGAGACACAATAGTCTCTCCACTAGTCAATATGGCTTTTGTAAGGACCCTACTACTATTGACCCCTTACTCTGTTTATATATATATTTACGTAATGACTTTGCCAATAACCACTCGGTTCTCGCCATCATTTTTGATCTTAAGAAGGCATATGACACAACTTGGAGATATAACATCTGGACCCAGGCTCACTCCTTAGGCCTTTGAGGCAACTTACCATTTATCCTTAAGAACTTCTTATTCGAGAGATGTTTCCGTGTTCGGGTTAATAATATGCTTTCCCTGGACTTTGTTCAAGCTGAAGGTGTCCCCCAGGGATGTGTCCTGAGCACCACACTTTTTTTTCTTGCTATAAATGATCTGACATCTATTCTTCCATCTAATATTTGGTCATCACTCTTTGCTGATGACTTTGCTAAAGCTTGTGCAGGCGCTGACTGTCACCTCATTGCAGTTTCTCCAGCATGTGGTCAACCATGTTTCCAATTGGGCCACTGCTCATGGGTTTAAATTTTCTAGTACTAAAACATGCCAAATTACTTTCACTAGACATTCTATCATCCCAGATAATCCAGTGTACCTGTATGGTTCGCATATCCCAGAACATGATACTGTCAGGTTTCTTGGCCTTCTGTTTGACCGTCGGTTATCCGGGAAACCTCACATTACCTCCTTGAAGGCAACTTGTTATAGCCAGCTGAACCTCCTTTGACTGCATTCTGCCCTAATTTCATCGAAACTAGATTATGGCGACCAGATATATTCAGTGGCCTCTCCTGCAACTCTTTCTAGCCTTAATCCCATCCATCACCAGGAATTACGTTTATGCCTTGGTGCTTTTCACTCTTCACCTGTTGAGAGCCTTTATGCAGAAGCAAATACAGTGGACCCCCGGTGTTCGTCCTGCTCGAAACTCGCCCTTTTATGTAAGTGTATTTTTTTAATTGCTTTTATAAGTGTATTTTTGGGGGTCTAAAAGGACTAGTCTACTTTACATTATTCCTTATGGGAATAAATTCGTTTGGTAATGGCACTTGAACAGCATTCTGGAACGAAAAAATAATGAAAACCGGGGGTCCACTGTATTCCATCCTTGACCAGTCGCCATAATGCTCATTGCCTCCGCTATTTTATTTGCTCTTATGACCTCCGCAATCTTTCCATATACAGTGTTACCTCTCATATCTGAACTATATGGGCTGAGACCAGTTATGAAACATGGAGTTTCCAGATACATGAAGGGGAAAAAATGCACATCCGTACCATCATATCGCCATCGGCGATGGCATTGTAGGTTTAAAAAACGAGTCCAACATCGTCTGGTGGTGGGACCAGACACTCTGGGCTCAAATAACAACCTCCTGGATTTCACGGACCACAGGACCATAACTTTTCAAATGGGCTGTGGACATTGGATGCTCCAAATACAGTGGACCCTCGGTTTTCATTCACCTCCAAACTCGAACAATTATGTAAGTGTATTTTCGAAAGTGCTTTTGTAAGTGTATTTTTGGGGGTCTGAAATGACTAATCTAATTTACATTTGTCCTTATGGGAACAAATTCGTTCGGTAACGGCACTCAAACAGCATTCTGGAAAGAATTTTCAACAAAAACCGAGGGTCCACTGTACTCCAAAAGTGTTTCAACACCTGCCCTTGCTGCTGAAGTTTTTGGTCTTGGAGGTATTGGGCAGTTGTCGTCGTCACTCGGAAAGTTCCAGGTGCAACACTGATTCTGCAGTCTCTGCATCTGTCAGAGATTGCACACCAGGGTCATCTTCGTCACACACTAGCCAGTCCTGCATGTTGTCTTCTGTAGTTTTTTCCAAAGCCTTGGACCAACCTGCATCCAGGTGTGACAATATTTCTCTCTTTTTTCTAGAGTAACACATTCCTGGCCCTCTTTGGTGCCATACACAAGATAGCTAGGATAGCTAAAAGGAAGACAAAGAGCGTGGCTCCAAGTGGCCAACCGGTATACTAAAGTGCTCGCCAAGTTTGATTCAGCCTTCTGCTGTATCCGAACAGCTGTTCAGATGTTTCGGTAATAATTTCAGAATTTTGCCCTTTCCCAGGGCCTGTTCGGATATTGGCGAGGTTTGGATTATGGCAGGCCAGATATACGAGGTGTCATTGTATAGGATCGTAACAGATGTTAGTAGAAGTTCCTTATTTGTTTGCTGCCCCTGTTTACTCCCTTTTCTCTTCGTCTACATTCGCTGGTCTTCTCTTCAGTTGCTACCATTCTATGTTCATGTAGCATCTAACATTTCCCTTCTCCCTTGGGAAGTTCCGACGGTTCATGTCTGTTCTTCCCCACTGACATGCGCAAAAGCCCAAATACCTATGGTTACTTCTCACTCTTTTTTTCTAAATCACTTACAGTCTCATTCTCATGCCATTGAAGTGTACATCGATGGTTCCAAGTCTTCTGATGGTGTTGGATTTACAGCAGTGTTTCCAGACAGTGTTGCATGAGGGCATTTATTAGCCTCAGCTAGCATTTTTACAGCTGAATTGTATGCAATTCTCGTAGCACTTAACCGTATTGCATCTATGCCTGTGTCACCATTTGTGGTGTTCAGACTCCCTTAGTGCTTTGTAGGCTACATGAAAATTTGATTCCCCTCATCCCCTGGTTCTTCGTGTCCAACTTTGGTTATGCCGTATCTCTAGCAAGCACAAAGATGTTGTTTTTGCTGGGTTCCCAGTCATGTTGACGTACAGGGCAATGAACAGGCAGACACTGCTGTGCAGTCAGCAGTACATGACCTCCCAGTTTCATATAGAGGTGTTCCATTCACAGACTATTTTGCTGTGATTTCTACCCACCTTTGCAACTGTTGACAACATTGTTGGTTTGATCTGCAACATAACAAATTTCATTCTGTTAAACCAAGTACAGTGGACCCCCGAGTATCGGCCGTAATCCTCTCCAGGAGCTAGGCCTCAACTCGAACTGGCCGAAAGTCAAACTAATATTTCCCATAAGAAATAATGTAGATACAATTAATCTGTTAACATCCAAAAATATTCACCAAAAAATCACTTTTTTAAAGAATAAATACTATAGTTTTACATACAGAAAACAATGAAAAATAAATATAAAGCACTAATTTTAATGGATAAATGAACATTTGAATCAGTTTTACCTTTATTGAAGACACTTGTTGGCATATGAGAGAGGCAGGAGAGTTTGTTTGGAGGCAGGAGAAGATAGCCCTTCAATATGACACTAATATAAACTCTACGGCTTATTTATCTATCACAATTCATCTAATATAACATAATAAACAATATTAATAACATAGAAACATAATATATACTCTAGAATGAATAAAATGTGTCAAGTATGAGGGAACTGGCGGTAGTGTTATTGTTGTTGGGTTTATAAGGGCCACTGACCATAAGCCATACATATACTGCTGGTGGTGGAGGCAGCAGGCCACCACCACTAATTCATACTGAAACAATATACGTAATTTATAAATAAGAAATATTTACACTTCAATTTATAAATAAGAAATGCCTGGAGAGAGTGTTCCAGGGGTCAACGCCCCTGCGGCCCGGTCTGTGACCAGGCCTCATGTTGGATCAGAGCCTGATCAACCAGGCTGTTACTGCTGGCCGCACGCAGTCCAACGTATGAACCACAGCCTGGCTGGTCAGGTACCGACTTAGGTGCCTGTCTAGTGCCTGCTTGAAGACAGCCAGGGGTTTGTTGGTAATCCCCCTGATGTATGCTGGGAGGCAGTTGAACAGTCTTGGGCCACTGACACTTATTGTGTTGTCTCTCAACGTGCTAGTGGCACCCCTGCTTTTCATTGGGGGGATGTTACATCGCCTGCCGAGTCTTTTGCTTTCGTAGGGAGTGACTCTCGTGTGCAAGTTTGGTACTAATCCCTCAAGAATTTTCCATATGTATATAATAATGTATCTCTCCCGTCAGTGTTCTAGGGAGTACAGGTTTAGGAACTTCAAGCGTTCCCAGTAATTGAGGTGGTTTATCGCAGTTATGAGTGCCGTGAAGGTTCTCTGCACACTTTCTAGGTCAGCAATTTCACCTGCCTTGAAAGGTGCAGTTAGTGCGCAGCAATATTCCAGCCTAGATAGAACAAGCGACCTGAAAAGTGTCAACATGGGCTTGGTATCCCTGGTTTTGAAGGTTCTCATTATCCATCCTGTCATTTTTCTAGCAGATGCGATTGCTACGGTGTTATGGTCCTTGAAGGTGAGATCCTCTGACATGATCACTCCCAGGTCTTTGACATTAGTTTTTCGCTCTATTGTGTGGTTGGAATTTGTTTTGTACTCCGATGAGATTTTAATTTCTTTACGTTTTCCATATCTAAGTACAGTGGTACCTCGACTTACGATGGTCCCCAAACTCACCCATTTATGTAAGTTTATTTTTTTAAATGCTTTTGTAAGTGTAATTTTGGGGGTCTAAAAGGACTAGTCTATTTTACATCATGCCTTATGGGGATAAATTCATTTGGTAATGGCACTTGAACAGCATTCTGGAATGAAAAAATATCGTAAGTCGAGGTACCACTGTAATTGAAATTTCTCATCATTGAACTTCATATTGTTTTCTGCAGCCCATTTAAAGATTTGGTTTATGTCTGCTTGGAGTCTTGCAGTGATTCAATGGTGGACACTGTCATACAGATTCGGATGTCATCTGCAAAGGAAGACACGGCACTGTGGCGTATATCCCTGTCTATGTCCGATATGAGGATGAAGAACAGGATGGGAGCGAGTACTGTGCCTTGTGGAACAGAGCTTTTCACTGTAGCTGCCTCAGACTTTACTCTGTTGACTACTACTCTTTGTGTTCTACTTGTTAGGAAATTATAGATCCATCTACCCACTTTTCCTGTTATCTCTTTATCACGCATTTTGTGTGCTATTACACCATGGTCACACTTGTCAAAGGCTTTTGCAAAGTCTGTGTATATAACATCTACATTCGTAGAGTCACTCACAGTAGTTGGGACAGACAGGAGCGACCTGCTCTAAACCCATGCTGCCCTGGGTTGTGGAATTGATGGGTATCTAGATGAGTGGCGATCTTGCTGCTTAGAACCCTTTCAAAGATTTTTATGATATGGGACGTTAGCGCTTTTGGTCTGTAGTTCTTTGCTATTGCTTTACTGCCCCCTTTGTGGAGTGGGGCTATGTCTGTTGTTTTTAGTAACTTCGGGACGACCCCAGTGTCCATGCTCCCTCTCCGTAGGATGTTAAAAGCACGTGATAGGGACTTCTTGCAGTTCTTGATGAACACGGAGTTCCATGAGTCTGGGCCTGGAGCGGAGTGCATGGGCATGTCATTTATTGCCTTTTCAAAGTCATTTGGCATCAGGGTAATGTCAGATAGGCATGCATCTGCCAAGTTCTGTGGCACTCTCATAAAAAATTCATTTAGGTCTTTGACTTTCAGTCTGGTTAGCGGCTCGCTAAAAACTGAGTCATACTGGGACTTAAGTAACTCACTCATTTCCTTGCTGTCATCTGTGTAGGACCCATCCCGTTTAAGTAGGGGGCCCAATACTGGATGTTGTTCTCGACTTTGATTTGGCATAAGAAAAGAAATACTTTGGGTTTCTTTCAATTTAATTTATGGCTTTTAGTTCTTCCCACGTTTCTTGATTCCTATAAGATTCCTTTAGTTTTAATTCGGTTTGCTATTTCTCTGACCAGTGTCTCCCTACGTATTTCAGATATATTGGGCTCTTGTAGTCGCTCCGTTATTCTCTGCCTTCGCCTGTATAGGGAGCGCCTCTCTCTTTCTAGTTTACATCTTCTCCTCCTTTTCCTTAAGGGAATTTGCCTTGAGCAAACCTCAAGTGCCACAGAGTTAATTTGTTCTAGACATAGGTTAGGATCCGTGATGCTTAGGCTATCTTCCCATTGTATATCATTTAGGACTTGGTTTACTTGGTCCCACCTTATGTTTTTGTCATTGAAGTTGAATTTGGAGAAGGCTTCCTCGCGGCTGATCACATTTTATCGATCTGGGGCTCCCCGCATACCTGTCTGGACCTCTATTATGTTGTGATCTGAGTATATTGTTTTTGATATGATGACATTTCGTATCAGATCATCATTGTTGGTGAAGATGAGGTCCAGCGTATTCTCTAATCTTGTAGGCTCTACTATTTGCTGGTTTAAGGTGAATTTGGTGCAGAGATTTAAAAGTTCATGTGTGTGAGAGTTTTCATCTGAGCTGCCTCCTGGTGTTATCTCTGCTACCACATTGTTTGCAATATTCCTCCATTTTAGGTGCCTTAGGTTGAAATCCCCAGGATTTTGGGGGCAGGAGCTGGAAGATTTTCCAGACAGTGGTCAATTTTCAGAAGCTGTTCCTGGAATTGTTGGGACGTTGCATCCGGAGGCTTTTATACAACTACGATGACCAGATTTTGATTCTCGATCTTTATTGCTAATACTTCAACTACATCATTTGAGGCATTTAGTAGTTCTGAACATATAAGTGACTCTGTGATATACAGACCAACCCCCCCTTTTTGCCTGTTCACTCTGTCACATCTGTATAGGTTGTAGCCCGGGATCCATATTTCATTGTCCAAGTGATCTCTTATGTTGGTCTCTGTGAAAGCTGCAAACATAGCATTTGACTCTGTAAGCAGTCCACGGATGTAAGGTATCTTGTTGTTTGTTGCTGGCTTTAGACCCTGTATATTTGCAAGGATGAATGTCGTTTGATTGGTGGTATTGGTGGTATGGGGGGGTCTTTTTTTCCTGGCACTAATATTTACACTTTAATTTATAAATAAGAAATATTTACACTTGCCTTGCAAGAGATGGTGGCAGAGGGCAGCTTGGTCTCAGTGCCCCTATATTACTACCTCAAACAACAATGGAGTTAAGTTTTGTGTCGTCATTTTTCTATCGCTTAATCGCTTAACTTACTTGCTACATTGTTAATGCTACACTTTATCACTGGCTAGTGCTATAGCCTTTATCGACTCATGCTGCTTTAGTATCATACATATCGTAGAATCAGTGAATCACTGAAGAAGACACATTCTCCCCTCTCTCTTCCTCCTCCACTTTGGTACTTTGCTACAATTTCTTTCTTCAATTCTATTGTGTTTGTCACTTTCTTTACCAAAGAGTTGCCACTATAAAGTTTCTTTGGGCCCATGGTGGCTTATTTCACAGTCACAATCAATAAACAAGCACTAAACACAATGAATTTTTTGTGAAATGTAATGTTCACTCAATGGTAAACAAAGCTAGACTGGCTCACGACACCTGCGTGGGGAGGCGCGCAAGCACGGGCAGGCGGACAGGTCTGGTACGTGGGCCGATAGTCGGGCAAAAATTGGGCCAAAAAAAGCGATCGAAACTCGAGTCAGCTGATACTCAGACCGGCCGATAGTCAGGGGTCCACTGTATAGGTTTCTGGCCATCTTCTTGTCATCATTGTCAAGGTTGGGAGACTGTACTCTCCCGTCTTCACATCGACCACACTCTTCTTACTCATGGGTATCTCATGGAGAGGCGCCCTGTTCCACTCTGTGAGAATTGTCAGGTTCCAGTTTCTGTTAGACTGCCCACTCTATCATCGAGCACGCAGAATTTACTTCCGACGTTGTCAACGCTCTAATGCCCTTACTTTATCTTTCCTTCTTGCTGATGGACCCTCCTTTAACCCAGACACTCTCATTGACTTTTTGACAGCACAAACTTTAATGATGATGCCTTTAGCACTCCTCACAGCCCTTTCTACCTCTCCCTCTTGCTGCCGACTACCCCTGCACTATTCCCTGCCCCGCTGCACTGCATGACCTAATAATAATCCCTCTCCTTGCTACCCAATACCCCTGTACCCTTCCCTGCCCTGCTGTGCTGTATGACCCTTGTAGGTTTAGCGCTTCTTTTTTATTATAATAATAATAATAGTGTTAATTACACTTGCATTTGAAGTTAAAATAAAAAATTAAAATGGAGATACATAAAAGAAAATCTGTTTTGTTGGTACGTTTGTAAATTCATTATTTCTCCTCGCACTTCACTTGATTTTATTTCTGTTATAGGAAGGAAAAAAGATGGTCCGATACCGTGATAACAAGGTTGTCAGTATAAAGGGAGAGCGTTATACAGAAATAAAGAAGGACGACTCCACTGATATGAAGAAGACATATGTGCACCTAAAACCTGGGAAACAGTATCGATTCCACTGATCCACAGGATACAAACCTTACTACGTCGCCGCTGTCCAGTATCACCTGTGTGAAAATATGACAACAGGAATGGGTCAGGGCGGTAAGGTTTGTTTTTGTCATCGTTGTTCAAGTCATTTATGTTGCAGAGCAAGTCCACAGTGTCAAAGGAGAAGAGGTGGACACGTAGAAGGCTTAATTGATATCTTAATGTTATTTGTGGGTTCCAAGGAACTTTTAGCATGTAATCTCTTTAGAATTCTCATAACTTTTCAGTGTTGTTTGTTAGTGTTACCTAGTTACTGTATCGATGTCAGTACTTGTATCATGTTGTTGAAAATGCTTTGTAGATACCAAAGAAATCGGAGATTTTATAATGAAACTTGTGTCAAAGCAAGCAGTGAAGTAAGAGCCAGAAAATATTATAAAATACACTCTGTGTTATTATCTAACATGGTGGATCTAGCACTAAAAACTTTATTTAAAAAAATTGAAACATTTTATCAAGTAACAAATAAATTACAAGAAAATTATGTCTTAATTGATATTCTGTGGTATGTGAGGATGATTTGTAAAAGATCACTATTTAATAATATACTTGTATTTTCATATGTAGGGCAGCTTTTTCTTATAAGATACAAAGAGGCAGATCATAGGTAGTGCAGTGAAGCAAGGCTGTAAACTTGCATGTCTTGGTCACATCTTATCACTTCCATTCAGGTGATGGAAAACATATGGATACTTCCACTTCATAAATTAAAAATATTGGGAATAAATGTCAAAAATTGCAATTTCAAAAAAAGTAAATGGATGTGAATAGGTACGCAACTTATGAACTAATCAAGTTAGTTTGCACAATATGAATTTTATTTATAAGTCAATTACTGTATATGTATACTGTAAAGGTTTCTAGATGGTCTTCTGTTGACTATGATATGGTATATTGTGTACATTATTTCGCTGAGCAGGTATTAATTTATATTTCTTGAAACATTTCAACAGTAACTTGTAACTTCTTTGCTGTCTCACTTGATTCCTCAGATATGTTAGTTACTCTAAATCTAGGCAATAGTATAGCTTTCATTGGCTATTGTTCCTGCATTTATTGTGTTAAGTGGAAAAGTTAGCTTTATACATTTATTTGGTACGTAGTTGTGGAATACAACATACCATAATGTGAAAGATCAGCATGAATAAAGCTTGTGACTTGTATGCTCCTCTTCTCTGTTTATCACTCATTTTTTTCATGAGTGAGCAGCGCTCAAAACCTAACCCTTCCTCATAGTGTACATCATATGGAAAATGTGGGCTTCCCCACACAGGTTTGCATGAATGAACCTTTAAAACCAAATACAGTGGACCCCCGAGTAACGAACACCCCGGAAATCATACAATTATGTAAGTATAATATTGTAAGTGCTTGTGGAAGTGTATTTTTGTAAATTCGTTCGGTAATGGCACTTGAGCAGGCTTCTGGAGTGAAGTTTTTACGTTACTCGGGGGTCCACTGTACTACTAAGGCCTGCAGCTGCATAAATGAATGTGGAATGATACGTGGATGTAAAAGAGGGAATATATAGGTCTGGAAAAAAACAAATATACTGGAGGCAACATGTGATTATTTGTGGTTTAAAAGGATGACATATGGCAGGACAATACAAACTGATCCAGCAGTGGTCTTGTTCAAGCTTGTTTATACAGTATATTGGCTTAAGGTTGTCAAAAATTCATTTCATGCATAAATTAAGAATACTAATTATTGAGACCATAAGTAGTTTTTACTTATTATAAAAATGATTTAATTCATTATATGTACAATACAGTATGTATGTACAGTATTTTTTTTTAACACGTCAGTTGTCTCCCACTGAAATGGTGACCCAAAAAAGAAACACTTTCACCATCATTCACGCATAATCACTGTCTTTACAGTTTAGATGTCATTCCAAACAGCCAATATCCCAAACCCCTCCTTTAAAGTGCAGGTACGTATTGTACTTCCCATCTCCAGGACTCAATTCTGGCTAACTGGTTTCCCTGAAATCCCTTCACAAAATATTATCCTGCTCACATTCCAATAGCTCGTCAGGTCCCAAAAACCATTTGTCTTCACTCCTATCTGACATGCTCACACATGCCTGCTGCATGTCCAAGCACCTTGCAAACAAAACCTCCTTTACCCCCTCCCTCCATCCTTTCCTAGAATGACCCCTACCCCTCCTCCCCTCCACTACAGATTTATGTATGTATATGTATATATTTATTTATATAGTATATATTTATTTTAACATGCTGGCTGCCTCCCACTGAGGCAGTGACCCAAAAAAGAAACACTTTCACCATCATTCAACACTTTCACCATTTACACATTATCACTGTCTTTGCAGGGGCACTAAGATATGACGGTTTAGATGTCACTCCAAACAGCCAGTATCCCAAACCCCTCCTTTAAACCTTTGGGGGTCCACAGACCCTCTCCGAAACTTGTTCTCAGGGTCCCAAATTTTTCGGGAAAAAAAAATTATTTTTTTCTTATGAAATGGTAGAGAATCTTTTTCCGATCACAACGACACCAAAATTATGAAATTTGATCAAAAACTAACAGAATTATGCTTTTGCGAAGTTAGCGGTATCTATGACATTTACGCCCGCTTTGAGCTCTATTTTCGGCAAATTCCAATGTTTCAGTCTACTAAAATTATAGGTATTTCGCTAGAATTCCATTTGTTCTATCAATTGAGTACAAGAAACAGCCAATTTACCGATTATAACTACCCAATAAGGTGGTCAGAAATTCGCAATTTGGCCAATTTCACACAAATTTCAAAAGATGCCAATTTCAAAATAGGGTCCAGAATAAATGAGACAAGACATTCCTGGCACTCAAATAACATTTGATCTGTTCATTGGTCACGTCTCCAGGCCCCTTTTACATTACTTTTGCTTTCCATTTTGAATTTTTATTCTCACAAAAAAATAAAAGATTTACTGTTATGTATATAACTGCATCATTGTAAAAATGGTATAAATAATATCAGCGCACTTGTGCAAGAATATTAGAATATCCAGTTCATGTGTATTGGACGCATGGCATGATTTGTTTACTCTTGAACAAAGGCAAAAATCAAACCTTTTCGCTACTTTGCGCTCAGTTTCAAGGTACTTGTCATCGTGAAACCAGTCAAAATTATCTCTATTTCTGTAATATATCATCCATTCTATCAAATGAGACTAAGAAAACGAGAATACAAGCATAAATACCATATGAAAATAGACTGCAAAGTCGCTGTTTTAACCCTTTGACTGTCGGAGGCCCCATTCTGAAAATGTCATTCTATGTCGGAAAATTTTGGAAAAAATAATAAATTATTTTTTTCTTATGAAATAGAGAATCTTTTCCCGATTGTAATGACACCAAAAGTATGAAATTTGATTGAAAACTTAGGGAATTACGCTCTCGCAAATTTAGCGATGTCAGTGATATAT
Source organism: Cherax destructor (assembly GCA_009830355.1). Classification (NCBI taxonomy): domain Eukaryota; kingdom Metazoa; phylum Arthropoda; class Malacostraca; order Decapoda; family Parastacidae; genus Cherax; species Cherax destructor. The sequence goes on from WNWK01005871.1 coordinate 82,589, forward strand.
ACGCATCGGCGATTTCGCCGACTTTGAGCCCTATTTTAGGCCAATTTCATTGGGACAGTCGACCAAACTCTTAGCTATTTCTTTAGAACTCCATTTGTTCTATCGATTGAGTACAAGAAATCACCAATTTACCGATTTCAACTACCCAATAAAGTGGTCAGAAAATGGCAATTTCGCCAATTTCATGCAAAATAAAAAAGATGTCAATTTCAAAATAGGGTCCAGAATAAACAATGCAGACATCCCTAGCACTAAAATAAGATGTTATCTGTTCATTAGTCATGTCTTTAGGCTCCTCTTACATTACTCTTGCTTTCTATTTTGATTTTTTATTCACACAAAAAATAGAAGATTTATTGTTATGCAGACTATTGCATTATTGTAAAAACTGTATAAATAATATCTGTGCACTTGTGAAAGAATATTAGACTTACCAGTTGATGTGTATTGGACACATGGTGTGATTTGTTTACTTTTGAACATTGGCAAAAATCGAACATTTCCGCTACTTTGAGCTCAATTTCAAGATCGTTTACATCATGAAACTAATCAAAATCATCTCTATTCCTGTAATATGTTTTCCATTCTACCATAAATACTATATGAAAATACACCTCAAAGACGGCGTTTTAATTCAAAAACACGGTCAGAGTTTTTTTTTTCTCATGTTCTGCTTGCTGCAGGATTTTTTTTTATACTGCACACACTGACCACACAGACCCATTCTCTCACATGTGGGCCTACCAGCTTTCTCCTGCTTGATTTGAGGCCGCTAGAATTTAGGCGTATAAATACGTCTGAAACATTGGCTCGTAAGACGTATATATACGTCCGAAACAGTCAAAGGGTTAAACCAA
>WNWK01005871.1:88445-113702 GCA_009830355.1 Cherax destructor
CAGCAAGTCATGGTATGTGACGGGGTGCAACAGGGATCAGTCCTAGGACTGGTGCTGTTTCTGGTATTTGTGAACTACATGACGGAAGGAATAGATTCCGAAGTGTCCCTGTTTGCAGATGATGTTAAGTTGATGAGAAGAATTCAATTGGAAGAGGACCACGCAGAACTACAGAGGGACCTGGACAGGCTGTAGGCCTGGTCCAGCAACTGGCTCCTGGAATTCAACCCCTCCAAGTGCAAAGTCATGAAGATTGGGGAAGGTCAAAGAAGACCACAGGCGGAGTACAGTCTAGGGGGCCAGAGCTTACAAACCTCACTCAAGGAAAAGGATCTTGGGGTTAGTATAACACTGGGTACATCTCCTGAGGCGCACATCAACCAAATAACTGCTGCAGCATACGGACGCCTGGCAAACCTAAGAACAGCATTCCGACATCTTAATAAGGAGTCATTCAGGACTCTGTACACTGTGTACGTTAGGCCCATACTGGAGTATGCAGTTCGGAACCCTCACCTAGCCAAGCATGTAAGGAAACTAGAGAAAGTGCAAAGGTTTGCAACAAGACTAGTCCCGGAGCTAAGGGGTATGACCAACGAGGAGAGGTTACGGGAAATCAACCTGATGACACGAAGACAGGAGAGATAGAGGGGATATGATAACAACATAAAATACTGAGAGGAATCGACAAGGTGGACAGAGACAGAATGTTTCAGAGATGGGACACAGCAACAAGGGGTCACAGTTGGAAGTTGAAGACTCAGATGAACCACACGGATGTTAGGAAGTATTTCTTTAGCCTTAGAGTTGTCAGGAAGTGGAATAATCTGGAGAGTGAAATAGTGGAGGCAAATTCCATACATAGCTTTAAGGAGAGGTATGATAAAGCTCATGGAGCAGGGAGAGAGTAACTTAGTATCGACCAGTGAAGAGGCAGGACCAGGAGCTATGACTCGACCCCTGCAACCACATATTGATGAGTACACACACATGTACACATGCATATACACATACATACATACATACACACATATATACACACACACATATATACACACACACATATATACATACACATATACACACCCACACATACCCACACACCCACACATACCCACACACACACCCACACACACACACACACACATATACACATGTGTCAGTAGTAGTATTTCGTATCTTACCAACCGTTAGTGAGTCACAAGCCTTTCACGTGATCACTGTCCAATACTAGTCTTTCTGCTGACCTAAGCTATGTCAGAGGTCAGCCTTCGAATGCTGTGAGCGTCTCTCACTCACTAGCCTCAGTTCAAGTCAGGATAGCAGAGAGTAGACAGCAAAGGCGACGGCTCTGAGTGTTTCCCATTATTATCACCAATATAAGTTACCAACCAAGCTGCGTTTGTGTTATTACCAAATCCATTCAAGAACCCCACACGACATGGGAAGCGATGTAGTGGAGGCAGGATCCATACATAGCTTTAACAAGAGGTATGATAAAGCTCACGGAGCGGGTAGTGACTGAGTAGCGGCCAATGAAGAGGCGGGGCCAGGAGCTGAGACTCGACCCCTGCAACCACAACTAGGTGAGTACATATACACACAGATACATACATACACACATACATACATACACACACAAACACATATACACACACCATACACACACATACGGGCCAGGAGCTGTGACTCGACCCCTGCAATCACACCTAGGTGAGTACATACATATACACATACACACACATACATATATACACACTACAAATTGAACCCTGAAACCACATATAGGTGAATACATCCTGCCCCCTGCTGTATGCCCAAGCCCCTTGCACACAAATAAATAATATATAAAATTATTTATATACAGTGGACCCCCGAGTAACGAGCAAAATTCATTCCAGAAGGCTGCTCAAGTGCCATTACTGTACGAATTTACTCCCTTAAGAAATAATGTCAAGTAGGTTAGTCCATTTCAGACCCCCAAAAATACACTTACAAAAGCACTTACAATATTATACTTACATAATTGTACGATTACCGGGGTGCTCGTAACTCGGGGGTCCACTGTATAGTACAGTGGTCCCCTGAGTAACGAACACACCCCGGAAATCGTACAATTATGTAAGTATAATATTGTAAGTGCTTGTGGAAGTGTATTTTTGAGGGCCTGAAATAGAATAACCTACGTGACATTATTCCTTAAGGGAGTAAATTCGTTCGGTAATGGCACTTGAGCAGGCTTCTGGAAAGAAGTTTTTTCGTTACTCGGGGGTCCACTGTATATTAAATATAGTTTATATTTACAAAAGCATTCTCGTAGTCAATTTCTCAGCAGTGATATGGACAGAGACCCTTGGAGCGTGGAACCCTTAAACCCAACAATAAAAAGACTGATAAACTGGTTTCTTTTTCATTATTTTGATAATTGTTAATATTTTTTTGGATAGCTTGCACGCTTATTATAGTAGGTATTACTCTGGGCATATTTAATAAAAAATCTTGCCCATGGCCGGTAATATAGTGGACCCCTGGAAATCGAACATTCTTCGTTCCAGAATGCTGTTCAAGTGCTGTTACCGAACGAATTTATTCCCATAAGGAATAATGTTAATTAGATTAGTCCATTTCAGACCCCCAAAAATACACTTACAATAATAAACTTACATAATAGGTCGAGTTGGGAGGCGTTCGATTTCCGGGGGTCCACTGTATATGGTATTTTTACTGGTGTTTGTAGATGATTGTGGTTGAGGCAGGGTATAGTTAATAATAATAATAATAATAATCATTTCTACAAAATACATGATACAACAGATACAGACTTAGTTGACATGATTGGCATGCTGTAGAAAGCCTCTCGTTATGTAGAGCAATTTGGACAGTCTAATTTAATCTTGTCCCCCAGGATGTAACCTATAACAGTCAGCTGACATCCAGGTACCTATGTACTGCTAGGTGAACAGGGGCAGCAAGTGTAAGGAAACGTGCCCAACATTTGACCCGTTCCGAGGACCAATCCGGGACCCTCAATGTGTGAGCTGAGGACACTACCGACCAAGCTCTGAGCATATATCATGTTTGTATAGGTACAACACAGGGTTGTGTCAACACTCCCCATATATTTATGTATCAACAAGCAACAACTATAATGTTACAAATAGAAAACTTTATTATTTTTCAATCTTGACAAATTACAAAGCTTATAAAAAAAATTGTTTGCCCTTTTTTTTGGGTGGGGGATGAGGAACATAACCCTGTTTTTTCCCTATGTTCTTCAGTTTATATTACACAATTTTTCTTGTGTCATTTTTCAGGAACTTAACTATCGTGTTAATTGATGGTCAACTTTGTGTATGTGCACATACAGACATGCATGCACACATACATATGCGCGCACCAACTGTCTCATTGACAAGTACCTTTAACAACTGATGAACATAAACACACCACATGCATACATTTTCATTTATCAAATTGAACATTCCATTGGCTGTATATTGAAGTACAGTATTACTGTAGAGGTTTACCTCAAGTTTGTTAGGAATAGGGATATGCAGTATTAACCTTAAGCATGAATGCTTTGCTTATTGACAGCTAAAGTTTCTGTACCCTTTTCAAGATTTTGTGATTTATAGCATTACAGATTGTGTTTTGCTTCATAATTCTCCTGCTAGTCTTTATAATGTATGGTTTTTTGTACTTACATTTCATGAGATTAAATATTATTTCTAACTTAGGAGGCCTCATCTGAGACTGGAAAAGATAATCCCCAGAACCACTAACAGAGAACATGTATTATGATTAGCATAATTAAAATTTCAGCCTGGAGTGTCATTAAATTTTAATTTGTGTATCCACAATTATTCGTTTATGTATTTAAAATATTGCCAATGTGTTCAGAATTACATGGTAGCTAGCAAGAAAGCTCAATGTATATTTTTTATTATTTTGTTAATTTTTATGAGGGTTATATTGTAATTTTTAATTATTATTTTTTATTTTAAGTATCTGTTTTATATTGAACATTTTATTTAATTTTACACCAGTGTATATATTAAATTTAATGGTTATAACTATAGATATCTGTGCAAAGAATCTCAAAGGCAAGGACATGTGAATTACATGGTTTCATTTAGCCTAGAAACTACATCTATAGAAAAAAATATATTTAAATAAACTTTAATGTGATTTTTTTCACCCATTTTTATGTATAGATTGTTTCTAGTTGTTATTGGGTATAATCATCTTGGAGTTCAGTGAATTTTAAATATACAGTGGAACCTCGACTTACGAGTGCCCCAACGTACAAGTTTTTCGAGTTACGAGCTGTCGCTTGGTCGATTTTGTGCTCTGAGTTATGAGCCAAAATCCGAGTTACGAGTGAGCTTCAGATACTCCTCCACTAATTGCCGCAGTGAATGCCACAACATCCGCTCAGCAGTGCACGTGTTTACCTCGCCGTAGAAGCATCTCTCTTGTGTTGTGCTTGTGTTTTGTGCAGTTATTTTGCCAAATTTATTTTTTCTAACCATGGGTCCTAAGAAAGTATGTACTAAGTGCAAAGGACAGTGCTGAGAAGAAGAGGAGGATGATGTCCATTGAATTAAAGCATGAAATCATAGAAAAACACGGGTAGTGGAGTTGGCGAGGCAGTACCAGCGTAGTACGTACTTCTACGATATGTACCATACTAAAGCAGAACGAACTCCTCCAATGAAGTGTAAAAAATAAAAAACAAATTGTAGCAATTAAGTTCAGCGATAAAGTGTAGCAAGAAAGTGTAAAGCGATTAAGCTATAGAAAATGCACTAAACGAAATGAACTCCTCCAATCTCCTCTGCCTATCTTTGTTGTTGTTGGGGTTTATAGAGCCACTGACAGCATACGCCGCTCTTCCTATCTTTTCCACCCTCCACCTCTCCCAGCATCTGTTCTCCAAGGTAAATACATACACTATAAAACCAGTTTATTTCTTTACATTCTCTAGTATGTTTTTATACAATATGTAGTATTTCTTATTTATAAATACAGTACATTGTTTCAGTGTTTTCCTTATGAAACTAGTGATCTAGTGCAGTTAGCCTCACAAACACTCCGTTTTCTCTTATAAGACCTCAGAAGGGGAAGCATGGGAAGATATGGTCAGAGCAATAATTATTTTTACCTCGGGAGTGGCAGCCCCCCACTCGTCACATAATGACATATTTTATTCATTCTAGAGTATATATCATGTTTCTGTTATTTATATTGTTTGTCATATTAGATCAATTGTGATAGATAAATAAGCCATAGAGTTGATATTAGCATTATATTGAAGTATTTTTTCCTGCCTCCCAAGAGCAGAAATTCCTCTGGAATGGATTAATCACATTTCAATTAATTTCAATGAGAAAAATTGATTTGATATACGAGTAAAGGTACGTCAAGGTACCACCGTATTTATGAATGATGTCGCAGCAGTCACAAATACCATACAGTGATAAGAAATACATACAGTGGAATCTCGACTTACGAGTAATCCATTCTGTGACCTAGCTCATAACTCAATTAGCTCGTATATCAAATAAATTTTCCCTTATTTAAATTAATTGAAATGCCATTAACCCTTTTTCTCCCAGATTATTTATGAAAAATGTTTTTTCTTCAAAAATCAATGAAACTTTGTAAGAGATTACTTGGAGGTCATATAAACACTGCATGCTCAATGTTAAATCACAAGTGTAATTCGTAAGGAAAATACAAGGTGTTGCCATATGGCAACGCTAGTAAGGTAGCGGTACAATACGTATACACTTTTCAACTAAAAAAATACCTTCCATACTTTTAGTTAATAATTAAGACTACAAAGATAATAATTTCTTACTGTATATCAAACACTGAAATCAAATGATATTCTATTAGCTAAACCCAAAAATTGAAAGTAAAATCAAATATGTAGTACATATAAACATGTGTTTATTGTATTTAGATAGAGTGATAGTCAAAGCATGGTATGCAGAGACCAACATTACACTTCTTGCATTGAGTGCGAACAATTGATTTAGCAACCTTGTTTAGAACCCTTTCAGGGTCCGTCCCGTAGATCTAGGGCTTTGAAGCCAGGGTCCAAACCGTAGATCTACGCCATGAGCTCAGCTAACTCAGATAACCTGTGAGCGGTAAATTTGGGCCTAGATATGAGAACGCATCTATGTGGTAAGTGTGCACCACATAAAACAAATCCTGCAGCAAGCAGTGCATAATGAGAGAAAAAACTGCAACCGTAATTTTGGATTAAAACAGCGACTTTGCGGTATTTTTTTGTATATTTTTTACAGTTGTATTCACGATTTCTTGGTTTCATTTGATAGAATGGAAAATATATCACAGAAATAGAGATAATTTTGATTAGTTTTAATTCTGAAAATGGCTTGAAACTGAGCTCAATGTAGCAGAAATGTTAAATTTTTGTCGATGTTCAAGAGTAAACAAATGACATCACATGTCTAATACGCATCAGCAGGTGGGTCTAATATACATTCACGAATGTGCTGATATTATTTATACAATTATTACAATATTGCACAAAAGTAAATCTATTTTTTGGTGTGAATAAAAATTCAGTACATTCTTCCTCTGAATCTTCATCTGTAAGTTCCCTAACATCTGGTGGATTGATGAATATGTCACATTCTTGATCATCACAATTGCTTAGACCTTCCAACATATTCAATATTTCATTCACAGTAAGGGATCTGCAATGGAAGAAATGTACACCAATCTTACTAGTGTTGCCATATGGACACAGGTAAACTTTTGCATATACTATAAGTTATATCAAAACAGTTACTACTTTCGTAAGTTATTTATACACACTCATATATGTAACAATCATAATACTGCAATCAATTTTGGAAGGAAAGAAATATTTGTGAAAATAAACACCTTTTATTGAAGACATTTTTCAACCACTTAAAACAAACACGCCTTGTACTGTTGCCACGGACTGATGACCTTGACGACTGCATGTGTTTGTCTCCAAGTACTAGACACGTTTGAAACAGGTTTAGTATTGTGTTGTCAATGCTAGTAGAAAAAGGGTTAATCCGTTCCAGCGGAATTCCTGCTCTCGGGAGACAGGACGGAATACTTCAATATGACACTAATATCAACTCTACGGCTTACTTATCTATCACAATTCATCTAATATGACATAACAAACAATATTAATAACATAGAAACATGATATATACTCTAGAATGAATAAAATATGTCATTACGTACGTTACCCGGTGGCGGCGGCAGCAGCCATTCCCGCTCCTGCTGACTACACACCTTCTCATGCTGTTATTATAAAAGAAAATGGAGTGTTTGTGAGGCTAACTGCACTAGATCACAGTTTCATAAGGAAAACGCTGAAACAATATACAGTGGTCCCTCAACTAATGAACTTAATCCATTCCAGGAGCTAGTTCTTAACACGAAAAGTTCGTAATTTGAAACCTTATTTCCCATAAGAAATAATGTAAATACAATTAATCCGTTTCCACCCAAAAAATTTCACCAAAAATTCATTTTTTTTTTAAAGAATAAATACTATAGTTTTACATACAGAAAACAATGAGAAATAAATATAAAGCACTAATTATAATGAACAAATGAACAGTTAAATAAGTTTTACCTTTATTGAAGACTCTCGTTGGCATATGAGAGAGTTTGTTTGGAGGCAGGACAAAATAGTCGTTCAATATAACAATAATATCAACTCTACAGCTTATTCATCTAGCACAATTCATCTAATATGACATAATAAACAATATTAATAACATAGAAACATGATATAAACTCTAGAATGAATAAAAATGTCATTACGAATCTGGAAGGACTGGTGGAGTGTGTGGGTGTTATTGTTGGGTATAAGGACTGGTAGAGTGTGTTGGTGGTGTTGTTGGGTATAAGGAGATGGTGGCAGACGACGGCACTCTTCTCAGTGTCCCTATAATCTCAACCAACATTGTAGAAGTTAAGTTTTGTGTCGTCATTTTCTATCGATTAATCGCTTAACTTACTTAAGTAAGTTTATTCAGGTATACACAAATCCAGTTATACATAGATTATCATACATAAGAACATAAGAAAGAAGGAACACTGCAGCAGGCCTACTGGCCCATGCGAGGCAGGTCCAATTCTCCCACCGACTTAAGCCAATGCGTTGACCTAGTCAGGTCAGTCACATTCACTTAAGGGAGGAGCACGGCATCTGACCCAGTAACACAAGCTAGTCAGGTCCAACTCACACCCACTCATGTATTTATCCAACCTATTTTTAAAACTACACGTCTTAGCTTCTATGACGGTACTCAGAAGTTTGTTCCACTCAGAAGGCATCATGTAAATGGTATAGTGATACTGACAAGATGTGGGAAAAAGACACTTATGTACAATACACAGGACAGTTCTGTACATGCGTCTTTCCACACCTCCAGGGAAAAAAATACTGCAGGGATTTATACCAAATCTGCAAAGTGAAATTACTCCTTAGGAGAGCAAGAAAGGTGACAGATGATGCAAAATGTGCCCACTCACAAGCAGAGGTGCAATAAGTACACAGAGGTAACTCAAGAAACATTAAGTAAGCTTTCCATCTTTGTACCCTTATATAAAGAAATAAAAACTGGTAGGAGAGTAGGAAGGTAGGTAAGTAGGTAGGTAGATAGGTAAGTAGGCAGGTATATAGATAGGTACATACATGGTTCAGAGACCCGACAAGTTGATAAATCAGACACATCTTCACCATTCTCGTACGTGATAAATGGTTTTGAAAACCGACGAGTTGAAGATTGAGACATGCAACACATAGGAATCTTTATTAAGGAAACGTTTCGCCACACAGTGGCTTCATTAGTCCAATACAAAGCAGAAAGGTGTAAGGAGAGGAGGAGTTTGAGGTAATCAGTCCCTCGGCCTGGAGTCGATGTGTTCAGTCCATCAATCTTGTAGAAAGTACAGCACAGGGCCATAGAGGTGGCTTATATACTGTAGTCAGATGAGACTGATAAAGCCACTGGTGGGCGAAACGTTTCCACAGTAATTCCCAAAGCCACTTTACCTGGTGTATGTCGACCTGCTGATGCTGTTCTCAGCACACCTAACCACAAGCTGGCCAGATCAGCTTACCTGTAGTGGTTAACTAGTGGTTAACATAGCAGCATATGTGTATTATTATTATTATTAATATTATTATTATAATCAAAAGAAGCGCTAAACCACAGGGGTTATACAGCCAGCATATGTGTAGAAAACCTAGGATAACCCAAAAAAGTCAAGACAGAGTGACTTATTTCCATTGCTATACTTTATCACTGACTGGTGCTATAGCCTTTATCGACTTGTGAAGCTTCTTTGGACCCATGGAGACTTATTTCACAGTGACAATCACTTAACCAACAATATACACAACAAAAGTATCGTGAATGTTTGAAAGAGCGCGCTGGGTAATGTTCTCTCAAGTGTAAACAACGCTAGACTGGCGTCTGCCGCCTCACCGCGCAAGCGCGGGGCAGCCGGACAGGTCTTGTACGGTTCGCTTCACGAGTAAATATTCGCTATGTGAGAGAAATATTTTGCGATAAAAGTGTTCGTTACGCGATTTGTTCGCTATATGGAGCGTTCGTTAGGCGGGGGTCCACTGTACGTAATTTATAAATAAGAAATACTGTATAAAAATATATTAAAACATAAGAGAATGTAAAGAAATAAAGTGGTTATTGTATGTATACTATAATACACACCTTGGAGCAGAGGTTTAGGGTGGTGGAAGATACGCAGGGCAGTGTATGTTGTCAGTGGCCCTATAAACCTCCAACAACATTGCAGGAGTTAGTTTTGTGTCATCCTTTTTCTATTGCTTAACTGCTTAACTTACTTTCATGCTTTAATTCCATGGACATCATCCTCTTTTTCTTCTCAGCACTGTCCTTTGCACTTACTTTCTTAGAAAACATGGTTAGAAACAAGAATTTTGGCAGAATTTTGGGTAGACAGCAACCACCCAGGGAGGTACTACTGTCCTGCCAAGTTAGTGTAAAACGAAAGCCTGTATTTGTTTTACATGATGGTAGGTTTGCTGGTGTCTTTTTTCTGTCTCATAAACATGCAAGATTTCAGGTACGCCTTGCTACTTCTACTTACACTTAGGTCACACTACACATACAAAATACTGTGGGGAATCGACAAGGTAGATAGTGACAGGATGTTCCAGAGAGGGAACACAGAAACAAGGGGCACAATTGGAGGCTGAAGACTCGGATGAGTCAAAGGGATGTTAGGAAGCATTTCTTCAGCCATAGAGTAGTCAGGAAGTGGAATAGTCTAGCAAACGATATAGTGGAGTCAGGAACCATACATAGCTTTAAGACAAGGTATGATAAAGCTCATGGAGCAGGGAGAGAAGAGACCCAGTAGCGGACAGCGAAGAGGCGGGGCCAGGAGCTGAGTCTCGACCCCTGCAACCACAATTAGGTGAGTACATGCATATACACATTTATGTATACACACTCATCTGAGTTTTATTTTATTTTATCTTAATAGTTCTTGTTCTCATTCTTTTCCTTTCATATCCATGGGGAAGTGGAATAAGAATCTTTCCTCCGTAAGCCATGCAAGTTGTAAAAGTCAACTAAAATGCCGGGAACAATGGGCTAGTAACCCCTTTTCCTGTATAGATTTACTAAAAAGAAAAAGAAGAAAACCGTCAAACTGGGATATTTGAATGTGCGAGGATGTTGTGCGAATGATAGAAAAAAGAGATGATTGTAGATGTTATGAATGAAAAGAACCTGGATGTCCTGGCTTTAAGTGAGACAAAGATGAAGGGGGTAGGAGAGTTTCAGTGGGGAGAAATAAATGGGATTAGGTCAGGAGTTTCAAATAGAGTTAGAGCTAAAGAAGGAGTGGCAATAATGTTGAATAATCAGTTATGGCAGGTAAAGAGGGATTATAAATGTATAAATTCAAGGATTATGTGGAGTAAAATAAAGCTTGGATATGAAAAGTGGGTTATAGTAAGTGTTTATGCACCTGGAGAAGAGAGAAGTGTAGAGGAGAGAGAGAGATTTTTGGAAATGTTGAGTGAGTGTGTGGGGAGTTTTGAACCAAGTGAGAGAGTACTTGTGGTTGGGGATCTAAATGCTAAAGTGGGTAAAAATGTTGTGGAGGGAGTAGTAGGTAAATTTGGGGTGCCAGGGGTAAATGTAAATGGGGAACCGTTAATTGAGCTATGTGTAGAAAGAGGTTTGGTAATAAGTAATACATATTTTATGAAAAAGAGGATAAATAAGTATACAAGGTATGATATAGCACGTAATGAAAGTAGTTTGTTAGATTATGTATTGGTGGATAAAAGGTTAATGGGTAGGCTTCAGGATGTACATGTTTATAGAGGGGCAACGGATATATCGGATCATTATTTAGTTGTAGCTACAGTTAGAGTAAAAGATAGATGGGACAAAAAGAAAATGGCAACAGCAAGTAAGAGAGGTAAAAGTGTATAAACTAAGGGAGGAGGAAGTTAGGGTGAGATATAAGCAACTATTGGCAGAAAGGTGGGCTAGTGCAAGTATGAGTAGTGGGGGGGTTGAAGAGAGTTGGGATAGTTTTAAAAAAGCAGTATTAGAATGTAAAGCAGAAGTTTGTGGCTATAGGTGGGTGCAGGAGGAAAGAGGAGTGAGTGGTGGAATGAAGAAGTAAAGGGTGTGATAAAAGAGAAAAAGGTAGCTTATGAGAGGCTTTTACAAAACTGAAGTGTTAATAGAAGAGCAGAGTATATGGAGAGTAAAAGAAAGGTGAAGAGAGTGGTGAGAGAGTGCAAAAGAAGAGCAGATGAAAGAGTGGGAGAGGCTCTGTCAAGAAATTTTGCTGAAAACAAGAAATTTTTTTGGAGTGAGATAAACAAGTTAAGAAAGCCTAGGAAATGAATGGATTTGTCAGTTAAAAACAGAGTAGGGGAGTTAGTAGATGGGGAGCTGGAGGTATTGGGTAGATGGCGGGAATATTTTGAGGAACTTTTAAATGTTGATGAAAAAAGGGAGGCGGTAAATTTCATGCACTGGCCAGGGAGGTATAACATCGTTTTGGAGTGAAGAAGAGCAGGATATGAGTGTGGGGGAGGTGCATGAAGCATTACGTAGAATGAAAGGGGGTAAAGCAGCTGGAACTGACGGGATAATGACAGAAATGTTAAAAGCAGGGGGGATATAGTGTTGGAGTGGTTGGTATTGTTGTTTAATAAATGTATGAAAGAGGGGAAGGTACCTAGGGATTGGCAGAGAGCATGTATAGTTCCTTTATATAAAGGGAAGGGGGATAAAAGAGATTGTAAGAATTATAGGGGAATAAGTTTACTGAGTATACAAGGTAAAGTCTACGGTAGGGTTATTATTGAAAGAATTAGAGGTAAGACAGAGAGTAGGATTGCAGATGAGCAAGGAGGCTTTAGAGTGGTTAAGGGATGTGTAGATCAATTGTTTACAGTGAAGCATATATGTGAACAGTATTTAGATAAAGGTAGGGAAGTTTTCATTGCATTTATGGATTTAGAAAAGGCATATGATAGAGTGGATAGGGGAGCAATGTGGCAAATGTTGCAAGTGTGTGGAATAGGTAGTAAGTTACTGAATGCTGTAAAGAGTTTTTATGAGGATAGTGAGGCTCAGGTTAGGATGTGTAGGAGAGAAGGAGATTACTTCCCGGTAAAAGTAGGTCTTAGACAGGGCTGTGTAATGTCACCATGGTTGTTTAATATATTTATAGATGGGGTTGTAAAAGAAGTAAATGCTAGGGTGTTGGGGAGAGGAGTGGGATTAAATTATGGGGAATTAAATACAAAATGGGAGTTGACACAGTTACTTTTTGCTGATTATACTGTGCTTATGGGAGATTCTAAAGAAAAGTTGCAAAGGTTAGTGGACGAGTTTGGGAGGGTGTGTAAAGGTAGAAAGTTAAAAGTGAACATAGATAAGAGTAAGGTGATGAGGGTATCAAACGATTTAAATAAAGAAAAATTGGATATCACATTGGAGAGAGGGATTATGGAAGAAGTGAATGTTTTCAGATATTTGGGAGTTGACTTTTCAGCGGATGGGTTTATGAAGGATGAGCTTGACCATAGAATTGATGAAGGAAAAAAGGTGAGTGGTGCATTGAGGTATCTGTGGAGGCAAAAAAATTTATCCATGGAGGCAAAGAAGGGAATGTACGAAAGTATAGTGGTACCAACACTCTTATATGGGTGTGAAGCATGGGTTGCAAATGCTGCAGCGAGGAGGTGGCTGGAGGCAGTGGAGATGTCCTGTCTAAGGGTAATGTGTGGTGTAAATATTATGCAGAAAATTCGGAGTGTGGAAATTAGGAGAAGGTGTGGAGTTACTAAAAGCATTAGTCAGAGGGCTGAAGAGGGGTTGTTGAGGTGGTTTGGTCATAAGAAAGAATGAATCAAAGTAGAATGACTTGGAGAGCGTATAAATCTGTAGGGGAAGGAATGCAGGGTAGGGGTCGTCCTCGAAAAGGTTGGAGGGAGGGGGTAAAGGAGGTTTTGTGGGCGAGGGGCTTGGACTTCCAGCAAGCATGTGTGAGCGTGTTAGATAGGAGTGAATGGAGACGAATGGGTTTTGGGATCTGACGAGCTGTTGGAGTGTGAGCAGGGTAACATTTTGTGAAGGGATTCAGGGAAACCAGTTAATTGATTTAGTTGGACTTGAGTCCTGGAAATGGGAAGTACAATGCCTACACTTTAAAGGAGGGTTCTGGGATAGTGACAGCTGGGAGGGACTTATTCTCAGCTGTCGTATCTGAGCGCCTCTGCAAAGACAGTGATTATGTATGAGTGAGGTGAATGTGTTGAATGATGAAGAAAGTATTTTCTTTTTTGGGATTTTCTTTCTTTTTATGTCACCCTGCCTCGGTGGGAGACGGCCGACTCGCTGAAAAAAAAAAAATGATTGTGGTTGTAGGTGAATTGTAGATGATAGTTGTGGAACTGCCTGTCATATGTTGATTCAAGTACTGTAGAGGGTTAGATTAACCTCCTCCACACATTTCTACATCAATGAGCAATGACACCAGGCCCACTAATGGAAGGAAGTCAGGTTCATAAGGCTATCCAGAGATGATGCAGAGAGAATAATATTTTTTTTTAACACGTTCGCCGTTTCCCACTGAGGCAGAGTGACCCAAAAAGAAAGAAAGAAAACTTTCATCTTCATTCAACACTTTCACCATCACTCACACATAATCACTGTCTTTACAAAGGCACTCAGATACAACTGTTTAGATGTCCCTCCAAACTGCCAATATCCCAAACCCCTCCTTTAAAGTGCAGGCATTGTACTTTCCCATTTCCAGGACTCAAGTGTGGCTAACCAGTTTCCCTGAATCTCTTCACAAAATATTACCCTGTTCACACTCCAACAGCTTGTCAGGTCCCCAAAACCACTCGTCTCCATTCACTCCTATCTATCATGCTCACACTCGCTTGCTGGAAGTCCAAGCCCCTCGCCCACAAAATCTCCTTTACCTCCAACCTTTTCGAGGATGACCCCTACCCCCACCTTCCATTCCCTACAGATTAATACTCCAAGTCATTCTACTTTGTTCCATTCTCTAAATGACCAAACCACCTCAGCAACCCCTCTTCAGCCCTCTTGACTCAACACCTCCTAATTCCCACACTATGAATTTTCTGCTTAATACTTACACCACACATTGCCCTTTGACATGACATTTCTACTACCTCCATCCTCCTCCTCACTGCAGCATTTACAATCCATGCTTCACATTCCCTTCTTCGCTTCCATGGATAACATTTTTTTGTCTCCACAGATACCTTAAAGCACCCCTCGCCTTTTTTTCTTCCATCAGTTCTATGGTTAACCTCATCCTTCATAAACCCATCCGCTGACAAGTCAACTCCTAAATATCTGAACACATTCACTTCTTCCATACTCCCTCCCTCCAATGTGATATCCAATTTTTATCTAAATCATTTGATACCCTCATCACCTTACTCTTATCTATGTTCATTTTCAACTTTCTCTTTACACACCCTCCCAAACTTGTCCACTAACCTTTACAACTTTTTAGAATCTCCCAAAAGCACAGTATCATCAGCAAAAATTAACTGTCAACAATTCCCATTTTGTATTTGATTCCCCATAATTTAATCCCACCCTTCTCCCCAACACCCTAGCATTTACTTCTTTTACAACCCCATCTATAAATATGTTAACCCGTAAACGGTCCAAACGTATATATACGTTAGTACCGCTACTGCCCCAAACGTATTTTTACGTTTTATTTTTCCTGCCTCCAAATTTGGCACGATTGGCCTGAGATGCCTTGTCAGCATAGAATGGGTCTTAGCCCTTGGTGTGCGCTGTATTAAAAAAATCTGGGACCACTTAGTACGTTGTGGGAGCACCAGTTCAATTGAGCGCCAGCTAGAGCAAACAGCGCGGCAAACACATGGGATTCACTGATGTCATGTAGTATTAACTCTCCCATTTTAAGTGGAAAGTGATGTTGACCCTGAGTTTAGTGGCTCTGAGGTGGATATGGTTATAAGTGGTCGAGGAAATATCAAAAGCCTTAATAATAACCCATGTGCAACATCCTTTTAGAATGTCTTACAACCTATGCCTGTCTATCTGTCTCTGTCTATCTCTGTCTCACAGGTACACAAATACAATTATACATAGTGTAAATTTCCTAGGATAACCCAAAAATTCCAGACAAAGTGCTTGTAGATATAATGTGTAAACATGACTGGCAAATACATATTACACTTGCTCAGGAACCAGACGTGTTGGTTGGTTCAGGAGTGGATCGCTGTATAACCCCTGTGGTTTAGCGCTTCTATTTGATTATAATAATAATAATCAGGAGTGGATCTCTCTGAGACGGGAGAGCTAGTTGCTAGACGGACAGACAGATAGACAGAGAGCTTGACAGACAGGCAGATAGACAGAGAGCTTGACAGACAGAGAGCTTGACAGACAGACAGAGAGCTTGACAAACAGATAGAGAGCTTGACGGACATAGAGAGCTTGGCAGACAGACAGACAGAGCTTGGCAGACAGACAGAGAGCTTGGCAGACAGACAGAGAGCTTGACAGACAGACAGAGAGCTTGGCAGACAGACAGATAGACAGAGAGCTTGGCAGACAGACAGATAGACAGAGAGCTTGAAAGACACAGATAGACAGAGTTTGACAGACAGATATGGTTGTGTAACAGTGAAAACAGAGGGGGATGCTCATCAAATGTCACCTCTTATCTTATCACTGCACCCTCGCGTACGCTCATCAAATGTCACCAATTATCTTATCACTGTCAGCAGTGGACTGACTTGTTTTACATCATGCTTCAAGGGAACTTATTATTCTTATTATTATTCCTAATATTATTGTTATTATTCTTCTTCTTCTTCAACATCGGCCATTTCCCACCGAGCGGGTGGCCCAAAAGGAAAAACGAAAGGTTCTTTTACATTTAGTAATATATATCAGGAGAAGGTTATACTCTTTTTCATTCCGGCATTTTAATCGCTCTTACGATCACCATGGCTTACGTGAGGAAGCAATTCTGTTCCACTTCTAGGACATAAGAGGAAATAAGAACAAGAACTAGTAAGAAAATAGAAGAAATATATATGCTTGTACATGAATGTGTAGTGTGACCTAAGTGTAAGTAGAAGAACAAGATGTACCTGAAATCTTGCATGTTTATGAGACAGAAAAGACACCAGCAATCCTACCATCATGTAAAACAATTACAGGCTTTCGTTTACACTCACTTGCCAGGATTAGTACCTCCTGGGCGGTTGCTGTCTACCAACCTACTACCTAGGATTGTTATTATTATTATTATTATATACTCCCACGTATTCAAAACATTGCTGGAACCTATAAATACTTTGTATATATTCCTAGACATTAGTAAATGACCAAAGCAGGTGTAAATGTCCACCTATCAGACTGTTTGTGACAATTTGAGTACAATTTCAGTACCTATATTAGTCTTAGAACAAAGAACTACTATAAATTGTAATTATCAGAACAAAAAAAAATTATATACGTAAAATAATATAAAAACGAGAAAAAAGGTATATATCAGCAACACTTCTGCAAGCGGCAGGACTCATGTTGCCGTAACATGAGCATTCAGTGCCAACTTCGACCTCTATTCGGTAAGTACTGAGCCTAAAAATTTTTTTATGTTATTACACTTAGAAAATGTGCTCTTTATTTCTATATAAAAACAATTTTTTTTTCAAAATATTCGGGCACTGGGGTAGTAAACGTATATATACGTTTGGACCGTTTATGGGTTAAACCACCATGATGACATTACACAGCCCTGTCTTAAGACCTACTTTTACTGGAAAGTAATCTCTCTCTCCTACACACCCTAACCTGAGCCTCACTATCCTCATAAGAACTCTTTACAGCATTTAGTAACTTACTACACCTATTCCATACACTTGCAACATCTGCCACATTGTTCCCCTATCCACTCTATCATATGCCTTTTCTAAATCCATAAATGCAATGAAAACTTCCCTACCTTTATCTAAATACTGTTCACATATATGCTTCTATGTAAACACTTGATCTACACATACTGTAATCAAATTAGACGCTAAATACAATGTGAGAGAAGCAGCAGTTAACCCTTAAACTGTCCACACGTAGATATATGTTCACTCGAAAGTGACCGAATATTTTGAAACAAAAATCGTTTTTATTTTAAATGAAGAGCACATTTTTATAAATAGGATAGGCTAAAAAAACATTTTAGGGCCAGTACTTACCGAGATATAAGCCCGAAGTTGGTGCTAAATGATGTGGTGTCGGCAACATGGAGCACTGCGCTTGCAGAAGCAAGAAACATTTATCGTTTTTTTCCATTTTTTTTCCATTTTCTGTTGTTTTCATGCTATGATAATAATGTTTTGATGCAGATCTATTCATTTCATTGCCAATTCTTGTTTAGACACAAATGTTTCTTACTGAATTAGTAATCATACTGTCACAAAAACACATGTTCACACTGATAAATAAATTTGTACACCTGGTTCAATCACTTACTATTGTTTACATATATATACAAGGTATTTACAGGTCCTATTTATGTTTCTAGAAGTCCACCACTGTATGATACTCGAAGAAGCATGGATTCATACAGAGTGCCACTCCACATTGCTGACACATGTATCGTGTGTCTTTTCGCACTTGGGGTCGCTGTGTACTGTAAGCACACACACCACACTTTTCTGAGAGTACTTCTTTTGGAGTAGATGGTAATGGTATCAGGCACTGACAGTTAGGGATTATTCGGTTGGGCACTTCCCCTCTGGTTGTGGAGTGACAGGTCGCGGTTGTGGAGTGACAGGTCGCTGTTGTGGGGTGACAGGTCGCTGTGGAGTGGCAGGTATAGGTGTGGTACCATACTTTCTCCTATCTGCTTGATGACATTTAGGTGAATTCTGCATATCGTTGTCGCTTCCCCGTCTTTATTTCATACATGTTGAAGGCATTGAGCATTGCAATGTCCACAAGGTGGAAAAACACTTTTATATACCACTTGCGACTCCTACGCACACAGTCAACAAAGCCTATCATCATGTCACACTTGTCGACTAGTCGCATATTGTTTGTATAGTCAATAACAACAGCTGGCTTTTCAATAGGTTGATTGTTGAGCTTGCTCATTCTGTCTGTTTGTACCATCTCGTTTCTGTGGATGGTTGACAGCAATGTCACGTCCCTTTTGTCATGCCATGACAGTGCCATGATGTCATTGGCATGAAACGCCTGCACTACACTTCCTCCAGTGAACTTTGGCATGTGTTTTCTATTTCTTCTCACTGTTCCACATATATCAGTATTGTTCACACATAGGAAATCAGCAAGCATAGGGCTTGTGTACCAGTTGTCTGTGAACAATGTATGGCCCTTGCCAAGGTATGGCTGCATCATCTTGCGAACAACATCACCAGAAATGCCCAACATGCGCCTGGTATCATCAAGGGTATTTTTACCTGTGTAGATAATGACATCCAACACAAGACCAGTCTCACAGTCACACATAACAAACAGTTTTATACCAAAGCGATTACGTTTGCTTGGTATATATTGTTTGAATGACAGTCGTCCCTTGAACAGAATCAAGGACTCGTCAACAACAATGTTCTTGAATGGATAAAAGTAGGCACTGAATTTTTGCTTGAGATACATAAACAATTCCCGGATTTTGTAGAGGAGGTCATTTCGGTTTGGTGTATTTTTATCTCAGAAGTGCAACATTCTCAGCAACAGAAGGAATCTGTTGCAGGGAAGGAGGTCACGGAAGACTGGAGTGCTAATGAAGTGGTCTGTGGACCAGTAGTTTGCTATATTGTTCTTATATGTGTGTGCATAAGCATGACAGTGCCAAGGAATAAATACATTTCAGCCACAGTTGTATCTTTCCACCTGTGCAGCCGTGACGATTCTGAAAAATCTGCATGGTCCATTGTATACTGGTAGTACAGGTTGGTCTGAGTAACAATCAGGTTCATTATTGGCTCATCAAAGTATAGTTGAAAATAGTCTAACTCTGTAGACTCATTTGTGATGGGACAGTGTGGCATGATGCCACTTCCACTGCCATCAAAATTGAAAGGATGTGGCACGAATGGTGTATGTTCAGACCACTTCCATTCACGATCAGATGGTGCAGGGTGGACCTGTGGCATGGGACGTGGGGAGCAGGAGTGACGGGAGTGGGGCCAGCACATGATTGAGAGGGTCCCTTCGTGGTCCTTTGTCTGTCCACACACCGGGCCACGAGGTCAAGGCACCATGCCACCCACCACCTCTTCCTCCATCCCAGCATACTCTCCTTCATTATCACTTTCACTATCAGTGGCTGGGGTTTTGGATCGTGAACTGCCACGACCCTTGCCTCTGACTGCATATGGCCACACTGGCCACCCCAGAGGTGATGGGCTGAGGGTCATGTGGGTTGTCATCAATAGTTTCACTACTTCCTTGATTATTAGTGGCTATATCACTGTCAAATCCACTAAGCTCGCGTTCTCTATCACTTTCCGAGAATAGTAGAGTGCTAATACGACGAGGCGTGAGTGAATCACGGGGGTGTGCTATGATGTTGACCCAAGATGGAGCTGAAACTAACTGGGGCTACCATGCGGTACCCTGGTGTCCCCGATTTTTTTCATACTGCGCACACTGAGGGCACAGACCCATTCTCTCATGTCTAGGCGACTCAGGCCTATTGCGCTAAATTTGAACGAATGTAAAATAAAATGTAGATATACGTTCGGTCACTTTCGCGAGTGAACGTATATCTACGTGTGGACAGTTTAAGGGTTAAAGACATGGTCACAAATGGGTGGAGTCCATAAGTGAAAGTAGATCATGCCCATAGGGCGAGTAAAAATTTAACAATGGAGTTGTAAAAGATATTCTCCATACCAAGAATCTATGGTGTTGCCATATCGTATCGGAAAAGTACCATAAGTTTAAATATATGATACTGAAAAATCTGATGACAGACATGTGCAATACCTGGATATCTTTACTGAGAGAGATTGCCTGCACAGCAGGCTTTAATAAGTTTCCACTCACAACTTTGTATTAGATTGATAAAAGCTGTTTTGCAGGCATAATGTGTGTCAGATTTACATACCCCAAGTGTTGCAAATATGCCTTAGTATTATTATTATAATCAAAAGAAGCGCTAAACCACAAGGGTCATACGGCGTAGCAGGGCAGAGCAGGATGCAGGGATAATGGGTAGTAAGAGGGAGAGGATGATTATTAGGTTATGGGGCAGTGGATATGCAGGGATAGAAGGTAGCAAGAGATTGAGGTAGAAGGGACTGAGGGAAGTGCTAGAGGCATAATCTTCCGAGTTTGTGTAGTAAATCAGTTGCTGTCAAAAAGTCAATGAGTGAGTCTGAATTAAAGGAGGGTCCATCAGCAAGAAGGGAAGGTAAAGAAAGGGCAGCAGAGCGAAGACGGCGTTGGAGGTAAATTCTGCGTGCTCGTTGATAGAGTGGGCAGTCCAACAGAATGTAGCGAACAGATACTGGGACCTGACAATGCTCACAGAGAGGGACAGGGAGCCTCTCCATGAGATACCCGTGAGTAAGACGAGTGTGGCCGATGCAAAGACGGGAGAGAGTAGTCTCCCAACCTCGACATTGATGACAAGAAGGAGGCCAGAAACCTATACAGTGGACCCTAGCTATTTGAACACTCAAAAACTCACCCTCATTCCAGAATGCTGTTCAAGTGCTGTTACCAAACGAATTTATTCCCATAAGGAATGATGTAAATTAGATTAGTCCATTTCAGACCCCCAAAAATACACTTATAAAAGCACTTACAATAATAAACTTACATAAAAGGGTGAGTTTTGGAGTGTTCGAATAGCGAGGGTCCACTGTACTTGGTTTAATAGAATGGAGTTTGTTATGTAGCAAATCAGACCAACGTTGTTGCCAACGGGTGTGAAGGTGGGTAGCAATGACAGCAAAATAGTCCGTGAATGGAACACCTATATATGAAACTGGAAGGTCATGTACTGCTGACCGCGCAGCAGTGTCTGCCTGTTCATTGCCCTGTATGTCAACATGACCAGGGACCCAACAAAAAACAAAATCTTTGTGTTTGCTAGAGATACAGCGTAACCAAAGTTGGATACGAAGAACTAGGGGTGAGGTGTATCAAATTTTCGGATAGCCTGTAAAGCACTAAGGAAGTCTGAAACGACCACAAATGGTGACACAGGCATAGATGCAATACGGATAAGTGCCACAAGAATGGCATACAATTCAGCCGTAAATATGCTAGCCGAGGATAATAGATGTCCTCGCACGATGCTGTCTGGAAACTGCTGCGAATCCAACGCCATCTGATGACTTAGAACCATCGGTGTACACTGTGATGGCATGAGAATGAGAGCGAAAGATATGCCTTAGTAAAAACAGTTCACTTTCAAATTAAATGTGGTATTGGGATTACCAATTTGCACCATATTGTGTTTCAAATACAAATACAATTTTATTTCTTTGCTTGTGTACATAGGTTTACATTACAATCATAAATTGAGGTGCAAGGAGAGCCTCTGGCATGCCTTGGCATTAGGGCAGCTTAATCTAATGGCTTATAGACTATGAACATAATATTGAGTAATTGAGTGAGTTTGAATTGGTAGATCATTCAAATTATGATATGATGATAATACATTGTTCATTACAAAATGATGATAGACATTGTAACTAGTATTTAGTAGGATGGAACATAATAGTAAAAATTAAATTATCTTAATGAAAATAACATTGAGCATTTTGAGAGTAATTTACAGTTTGAGTATTTAGTTTAGGGGATTAGGTGGTAACATAATTGTAAAAATTTAAATTATTTTATAGGAAAATAACTTTGAGCATTTTTGAAGGCAATTTACAGTATGAGTATTTAGTTTAGGGTGAGTAGGTGGTTTTTGAGAAGAGTCTTAAATTGATTTTCAGACAAGGTTATTTTAGCATTTCCTGGTAATGAGTTCCAGATTCTGGGGCCCTTTATGTGCATAGAATTTTACATAAGTTGCTGTGGACACGGGGTACATCAAAAAGTGATCTGTATCTTGTGTTATGGTCATGGGTCCTATTAAAGTTGGTGAGGAGAATTTTGAGTGGAGGGTTTATATTAGAATGTAGAGTTTTATGTATGTAGTAGGCACAAGAATAAGTGTGAATGTTCTTTATGGTGAGTAGTTTTAGGCTTTTGAATATTGGTGAGTATGCTGTCTAGAGTGGGAATTTATCATCATTCTGACTGCAGCCTTTGCTGGGTTATGAGTGGTCTAAGGTGATTTAATGTTGTTGATCCCCATGCACAGATTCCATACGTGAGATATGGGTAAATGAGCGAGTGATATAGTGCAAGGAGAGCTGATTGAGGCACATAGTAGCGTATCTTAGATAATATGCCTACTGTCTTAGAGATTTTCTTGGAAATTTGTTGTGTGTGTGTTTAGAATTTAAGGCTACTGTCAATGTGGATTCCTAGGAATTTTCCCTCTGTGAGTCTTGTGATGGGTGAACTGTTGAGTGTTATGTTATGGAACATTTGTAACTCTGTTTCCAAACTGCATAAAATAGGTCTTGTCAGTATTTACAGAGTATTTTCTGTAATTCTGCATTAACAGTATTGGCATTAAATAAAATGCTGGTGTGAAAATAACATTTAAATTGTTCAAGAAATCTACAATGAACGAGATACTGAATGAACAGGATAATAAGGTTTGACTAGATAATACAATTTTATATCACAAAAATCAATATACATGTATATTTACAGTAATCAGTTGAATACAGGTACAAAACAGCCACCAAAATTTGCACAGGTTATGTTTCTAGTCATCCTGCAAATCTAAATAGCAATATAAAACATGTCTGCATAGTAAAAAAATTTCAGATTTGGGCATACTGTATTTTGTTTCAGAGGCCATAGCTTTTCAAATATCACTGATATGATTAATGTTAACTTAAATCTTTTCTTGCCATTCTTTTTTAAGTATGGTAAAGTCACTGAACACATTTTGAATGAAATTATGTGGTTAGTTTAAAATTTAGGCATCCCCGTCCCCTAAAAAAAAGGCCCAATTGAAAAAATTGCAAGAAAACAAATTCATTCACAAATTGCTCTCAAGTAAAATACAGTGGTACCTCGGTTAACGATATTTTTCGTTCCAGAATGCTGTTCAAGTACCATTACCAAACGAATTTATCCCCATAAGGAATAATGTAAAATAGACTAGTCCTTTTAGACCCCCAAAATACACTTACAAAAGCATTTAAAAAATAAACTTACATAAAGGGCGAGTTTGGGGACCATCGTTAACCGAGGTACCACTGTAGTTGGATAATAGAATTTGGGGGCCAACTGTGTTGTATACTCTTCATACAATTGTTTTACTGTTTTCACAGACAGGAAAGGCAGCTTGACAGAAGGCACTTTTATAATTCTGTGCATAACATTAATAGTCATACAATCCTTAGTTAACAACCCAGCACAGGTAGGTTAGCATGGCGTTAAAGTAATGCTCTGTGCAAGAGGCAGTGTGTTTCTAAACTTTAGTCTCACAAGGTAATTCATTCTTGAGTCTGTCTCATTACCAAGACATGTGATATAATCGTGTTTGATGTGCTGCAGTAATATTAATTGCTTGGAACCAAAAATAGATGTAAAATTACAAAAATAAGAAAATAGAATTGATAGCATAATCCATGGGTAATGACCAGGTGCCTGGAACCAAGATTAAAAAAAGGCAGTGGCAATTGCAAAAGAAGACTTAATAACCAACTTCCTGCCAATTCTGGGACCTGCAACAAGTAGAAAAATTTTTTTTTTTTTTTCAGTTTTTATACTATGTGCAGGTTTATAGAAAACACACTCCTAGACTTGGACAAATATTACTTTTATAATATTTTATAACTAAGAGTGCCAAGGACTTATTATTAAATTCATGGTGAAGAGCTAAACTTTTAGGGATCATGCAGCAAAAGGGAAAACGGAGGCAATTAGATTCAATCCAAGGAAGAGGATATCAAATCCAATGTCCTGGGTCAGCATTATTATATTTAAGGAAACTGCTAAACCCATGCAGATCATAGAGTTCCTCACTGGTATCAAGGACCCAAGAATACAGTCTTTTATTTGATCATTTTTGATATACATGTACCAAAATAATGATTTCTATTTTTAAACCCTCAAGGGAGGTTCCTTGATGCTGGTGAGGGGCTCTTGATCTAGGGAATTGGATCTGTGCTCCATTTCCCTGAATTGAGCCTGAATACCTTCCATATCCCCTCACAGGCGCTGTATAACTTAGGGTTTGGCGCTCCCCCATGATTATAATTTTTTAAGCCTTCCCACTAATTCTATAATGAAAGTTTGTAGTAATGTTTCATAATGGCCAACAAACCTACACATTCTTTTTACAAAAGGTTTAGGCACACTAAAATTTTTAATGCATCAATGAGAGTTCATTTTTTTTTAACAGTATTAAATATAGTACAGTGGTCCCTCGGGTTTTCCCGAAAATTCATTCCACAATGCTGCTCAAGTGCCATTACCGAACGAATTTACTTCCTTAAGAAATAATGTCACGTAGGTTAGTCTATTTGAGACCCCCAAAATACACTTTCAA
>WNWK01005872.1:0-113693 GCA_009830355.1 Cherax destructor
TGGTTTTGCCAATATTCCGGGGAAAAAACAAATCACGAACCTGCCCAATATGCATCCACTTGTGGTCTAATATGTGTTCACGAATGCGCTGGCGTTATTTGTACAATTATAAATTAAATAATGATAAAGTAAATGTTTATTTTTTTGAAAAAAAATTCAAAGGGAATTCATGTATAAAGCCTGGGATTGTAACAAAGAAAGAGGAAATGTTATTTTAGTGTCGGGAATGCCTCATTTTTTATTCTGGACCCTATTTTGAAATTGGAAACATTTTGAAATTTTTTAAAAAATTCCAAATTAAATTTCTGATCACTTTTTTGGGAAATTTAAAATAGTTAATTGGGCAGTTTCTTGTGCTCAATCGATAAAAGGGAAGGCTACTGGCAAATGCAAAAATTTTTCACTGAACAATGTAAGGGTAAAATAGAACTCAGAATGGGCAAATTGCTGATGTCTAAATATCACTGACAGAAATTTGCTAAAAATGGGTTTGAAAACAATATGGGCTCTATGAAGAAAAATTTTCTATTATTTAAAAAAAAGAAAGAAAAATGGATCAGAGTAAAAAACAAATTCCACCCACACAAAGAGCAAAAACTAATGTAAAGGACCTGGGAGGATAACAGAGAATTTCTTTCAAAGATCACAAAAGCCTTCCACGCTTGGGAAAATGACGAAATGAGAACCTTAAAAACGGGATGGCCAGGATGATTCCCCCAGATCATTTTTAGGCTGGAATATTGCTGCACACTAATGTCCCCTTTAAGGGGAAAGGGAAATTGCAGACCTGGAGAATATAGTACAGAGAATTTTCACTGCACGTATAAGATCAATAAAGCACCAAATTACTGGGATTTTGAAGACTTTGACCTTTAAAACCCTTTGGGAAAGCAGGCAAGAAAGATGCATGATAAATACACTTGGAAAATCTTGTGGACTAGTCCCAAACTGCACATGGGAAAACACTCCCTATGAAAGCAGAAGACTCTGCAACAATGCAACATCCCCCAACAAAAACGGGGGGGCCATGAGTATGCTAAAAGACAAACAATAAGTGTCAGGGGGCCCAAAACGACAACTGCCTCAGCATACAAAAGGGAGGTTACCAATGGCTGACTATCTTCAAGGGGTGGGTAGGGACCTAAAATCAGTTTCGACCAACCAGGCTGTGGTTCATATGTCGGATTGTGTGCAGCCAGCAGTAACAACCAGGTTGATCAGGCCCCCGATCCACCATGAGGCCTGGTCATGGAGCCCGGGCCCCCGGGGGGTGACCCTGGGTACAATCCAGGATATAACCCCGAAATACAGCAAAACCCTGAGTCACGGACAGAACCCAAAGGCCAGTCTGTTGGTTTCATGTTTTCGTGTTACTATCGGCAAAACAATCTCTTCTCTGTCCCCCGTGATTGTCTTATGGCCACCTCTCCAGTTAGTTTGTTATATGGGGGTTACTGTACATTACAGTAATTTGTTTTTACCTCAACAACAAACTTTGGGATATCCTAATGACAGTGAAACCTCCATGAAATAGGGTAAAGGGTGTCTTTTTTGGAAATTTTTATATTGAAAGTGTTGACTAAACATAAAAAAATCCCCAATGAAGCAAATTTAGTTCTTTTTTGATGGGCCCAGAAAGAAAAACAGAGAGTATTATAATACAGAATGTACAGCAGCTGTACCAGTGCCGGGAAAAGTTAAGTTCCTTACAATATAAAAAGAATACAGTAATTTTCCCCTTTCTGGTGGATAGATGATCTTTATCCTTTTTTCCCCTCCCCCCCAGAGTTATATTAATACGTATCCCCCCTAGTCATTATTTTTCCCCCATTCTCTTAAACTGCCCCAAAACCCCGTCAGTAACCCCTTATCCTCTAAAGTATACTTTTTTGGGAATTTTACACCTAGTTCCACACTTTAAAGTTTCTGCAAAAATTACAACACAAATCCACTCAACCACGTATTTAAAAACCCCTTCATTTCATATAACAGTGTTAGAATAGCTATTACTTCATTCAAGGTCTATTTTTTCCTCCATAGATAAACTTGCTTTCCACAAAATTTTTCCACTCACCACCCATTTTTTTTTTTCCTTTCATAATCTATGGTTCACTTTGTCTTCAAAATATCCATCTACCAATAGTCCCCCTAAATATTTGAACACTTGCATCCTCAGTAATTCCTCCAATCAGATAATCAGTCTTTCATTGCCAAAGTTTTTTTAAAATCTCATGTACTGTACTTGTGAAATGAAATCATCAATCACCCTCATCACCATCATCATATTATCAATTATTTTTAAATTTTCCCTTTTTCATCTTTCTCAAATTCCCCACTTTTTCCTTCTAAATTCCCCAAAAAAAAGGCCCTCATCAAACAAGCAATTTGATAATTAGTTATCTGTCAATCCCCACTTTTCTGAACACCCAACATTTGATTTTTAACCTAAATTCCCAGTGGGGGCAGAAAGTGTTTGAAGGTAATGTGGGGTGAATTTAGATTTAGAGATGGGGTGTGGGATTAAAAAAGTATTATTTGGAGGGCTGGGGGTTTGAGGGGTTTGAAATCAGAGGGGATGGAAAAAAATAAGACATCATTCACCCCATCACTGTCTTGCCAGAGGCGTGCTTCCCTTCAGTATAAAACTGCAAATTAACCCCCCTCCTTCAGAGTGCGGGACTGTACACCCCATCTCCGGCCAAAAATTTGGGCCCTCTGGTTTCCCGAATCCTTCATAAATGTTCCCTTGCTTACCTCCAACAGCACGCGTATTAAACCATTTGTATCCATTCACTCAGGATGTATCGGATATCCCATCCGCAGAATATCCATAAAATTTCCACATCCGCATTCACATTTTCTTGAAGATATCCGCATCGCATCCGCAAAATAAATAAGTAAAATCCTCCCTCACGCCGCATCCGCAGATATCTAAATTTTTTCCCTCCGATCATCTCAAATTTATTATCAAATATGTCACGCAGCTTGCTGGAAGTCCAAGCCCTCCACCAAAAAAAACCCCCCCCCTCCAACCCTCCACCCCTACCCCCCCTTCCTCAACTACAGATTTTTCACTGGGTCATTTATTTTGTTCCATCCTCTCTACATGTCGAACCCTTCAACAACCCCCCTCCCCGCCCTCTGGATAATAGTTTTGGAATGTCGCACCTCCTCCTCCAATTTTCCCAAAACCTTTCTCCATTTTATCCACACCACACATTGCCCTCAGACATGACTCTCCACTGCCCCCAGCCTTTTCCCCTTTTTCAACATTCACCCCCATGCTTCACACCCATATAAGAGTTTGGGATAACCTCACCACCTTGTACTTGCGGATGCAGTGACCTGCTGGATGGACTTTTACCCCCATTTCAACCGGGGTTCACAACCCCATAGGGGATTGGTCATCATTACATTCACTGACCCCAAGGTGAAAAAAATGATGACCCTTTAATGCATGGTTGAATATATTCCATATTTTCCCCCTTTTTGCTTCCATGGACAAAGTTCTTTGTTTTCCCGGCCTTGACCACCCCCCCCCTTTTCCCCTCATCAATGCATGATTCACCTCATCCTATCTTCATCCCCTTCTTTTCCATTTTCCCTTTTAATTTTCTTTTTTTACATCCCCCCCCCCTCATCCACCAACCTCTTTCCCAGAATCCCAAAAGCCCGGTGTCATCACAAAAAAACTGTACAACCCCCCTTTGTGTTGATTTTTTTATCTTTTAATCCTTCACCTCTTGCCCAAATCCCCACATTCACTTCTCTTACAACCCCATCTATAAATATATTGAACAAACGGTGACATCACATCCTTGTCAAAAGGGCCCACTTTTTCTGGGGAAAAAATCTCCCCTCTCTCCTACATCTCTAACCTGAGCCTACTATCCTCTAAAAACTCTTCACTGCTTTCTAATCTTCCTTTTCCCTACACCTGCAACATCTGCCCCCTTGCCCCTATCCACCCCCGTCAATTTTCTTTTAAAACCATAAATGCCAAAAAACCTCTTTTCCCTTTCTAAATACTGATCACCTTATGTTTTACAAACATGGGGGCCCACCCCCTCCCTTTTCCCAAAGCCTCCCATCTGCTATCCTACTTTCCGTCTTACTTTAATTTTTCAGTTTAAATCTACCCATACACTTTTCCAGGTATACTAAAGACTTCTTCTTTCAACATGTCGGCCGTTTCCCCCGGGGTTGCCAAGGAAAAAGAAAATTTCTCCTTTTCATTTATTATATACAAGAAAGGGGTTATAGCCCCCCCCGGGATTTTTTTGCCTCCCAAAAGATGGACTAACTTTTTTTCCTATTTTTTGCCCCTCTTTTGTCCCCCTTTTCCTTTATAAAAGGAAATATTGCCTCTCTGCCAATCCCCAGGTAAATATCTTACCCTTTTCCATACATTTATTAAATAATAGCACCAACCCTCCAAACTATATCCCCACCGCTTTTAACATTTCTATCTTTTTTCCATCAATCCCCGTTGCTTTACCCCTTTTTATTCTACCCCCTGCCTCCAAAACTTCCTCCCCCCCACAACTTTTCCTCACTACTAAAGATGTTATTCCCCCTTCCCTATACACGAAATCACAGCTTCCCTATCTTCATCAACATTTATCAATTCCTCAAATTATTCCTCCATCTTCCCTGTTCTCTAACTTCCATTTAATAATTTCCCCTCTCATTTTTTTTAATGTCAAACCCATTCATTCCTGGGCCTCAACTTATTAATCTCCCCAAAAAATTTTCTTTTTTTCAACAAAATTCATTGTTAACATCTCCCCCCTCCCCATTTTTTTTTTTCATTGCTTCCCCACTCTTTAACCTCTTTTTTTCTCTCCATTCTCTTCCTTCCTTGCATCATTTTATTTTGTAAAAACCTCTCATATGTTAATTTTTTTCCCCTTCTACTCTTTTACATCATCATTCCACCAATGCCTTCCCCCCCACCCCACTTTCCTGTAACCACAAACTTCTCAACAACACTACATTTTAAACCACACCATACATTTGACCCCCTTTCCTATACTCTGATCTATCCTCCCAAAAGTTGTTTTTATCTTACCCCAACTGCCTCCTCTTTAGTTTATAAACCTTCCCCCTCTCTTCTTTTCTTCTATTTTCTTGTATCCATCTACCTTTTTCTCTACAGCTCAACTAAAAAATACTGATATATCTGTGGCCCCCCTATAAACATGTACATCCAAGTCTACCAACAGCTTTTTTCTACCAATATAGTCCAACAAAATAATACTGTCATTTCCCTACATCATATTTTTTATACTTATTTATTCTCTTTTTTTTAAAATATGATTACCTATTAAACCCCTTTCTATACAAAGTTCAATCAAAGCCCCCTTATCTTACATGGCCCCCCAAACTTACCTACCATGCCCTCTCTAAATGTTTCTCCTATTTTAGCTTTTGGGTCCCCTCCCAAATTCACCCCACTTGGTTCAAAGTTCCTTACTTTAAAAAATCTCCCAAAATCTCTTTCTCTCTCTCCTCTACCTCCTCTCTTCCCGGGTACATCAGCATTATCCCCACTTTTCGATCCGCCCCTTTTATTTTAATCCAAAAACCCCTTAAATTTTATACATTTATTTTCCCCTCTTCTCCTTCCATCGTCTTTCAAATTATTTTCCCCTTCCCCCAGCTCTAACTCTCTAGCCCTGACTTAATCCCATTTATTTCTCCCCACTGAAACTCGCCTCCCCCTTCAGCTTTGTTTCGCTTGGGGCCAGGACATCCAATTTCTTTTCATTCATAACATCAGCAACCATTTTTCTTGTCACCCCACTACATCCATGCACATTCAGGCATCCCTGTTTTAAAAAGGGGGGCATATACAGAAAAAAAAAAGGAAAAATATATCTGGGGTGGGAAGGTGGGTAATGGGTGTCCTTAAAACTTTGGGAGAAAAATAAAGTGGGTTTTGGGTGCGGAATGGGAGTGGAGGGGGGGGTTGTTTTGATTTGACATGTTGGAGTGTAACAATATTTATAAAGGGGATTCAGAAAAACCCAGATAGCGGGATTTCCCTCCTGGTGATAAGCACAGTGCGGGCCTCTTGAAGGAAGGATGGGAATTAAAGTTTGGAGGATCATCTCCCTGTGATACCAGCGATTGAATGAATGATGGTGAAAGTTTTTTCGTTTGTTGGGTCACCTTACCTTGGTGGAGATGGTTGTTTTAAAAAAAAAAATGGTGACAAAAATGCCTGTCAAAGGCCTCGTTTTTTGGGAAAATAATCCCTCCCTCTCCTGTGTATTTTTCCCTTAACCTTATTTTTTTTTTACGCACGGGCTGTCTCCCACCGGGTAGGGTGAAAAAAACAGAATCATTCACCCCTTTTACTTTGGGTGTGAGGCAGGGGTTGTGAATGTTGCAACAAGGAGAAGGCTGGAGGCAGGGGAAATGTCATGTCTGAGGGCAATGGGGGGTGTGAATATAATGCAGAGAACCCTATTTTGGGAGTTTGGGGAAGGTGGGGATTAAAAACTATTATCCAGAGAGCTGAGGGGGGTTATTGAGATGGTTTGGACATATAGGGGGGATGGAACAAAATAGTGACTTCGAGGGTATAAATCTGTAGTGGAGAAAGGCGGGGTGGGGTCGGCCTAGAAAAGGTTGGAGGGGGGGTAAGGAGGTTTTGGGGAGGGCGGACTTCCAGAAAGCGGCGTGGCGGAGATAGGGCGAATGGAACAAAGGGTTTTTTTGGGGCTTGCGTGCTTTTGGGTAGGGGAAACATTTATGGGGGTTTCAAAACTGGGGCGGACTTGTTTCCCTGGAGAAAGAGTCCCGGGCATTATGAAGGGGGGGTGTTAATGTTGCAGTTTTGTAGCTGTAGTGTAAGCACCCCTGGAAGACAGTAATGGGTAAAATTGATGAAAGTTTTCATGTCAGGCCACCCTGCCTTTGGAAATGGCTTTTTTTATAAAAAAAAATGTTTTCTCTCGTTTAGATGACCCTCCATAAGCAAAATCCCACCTCTCTCTCTAGAGTGCAGGCACTGTACTTCCCTTGGAAACTCTCTGCTCTTTTACCCACTCCCCTTCCATCATATGTATTCTTTTCTGTGTACTACATGTCTCATTGTTAGTACGTAATTTAAGTTTGTTTTAATGCCTGAAATGCTTTTAAACAAGGGACTTTCTATAAAATAATTTATACATGTCAATTCCATAATTATATACTGACAGTATTTACTTTATAGACATAGTTGTTTTTTTTTTACATAAATGTGACAAAAAATTTCTTCCTTTATCTATGGACTTTTCATGTATATGCTTCAATGTAAACATTAGCCTATGCATCCCTTTTCCTTTATAATCCTCTTTGTTCCTCTGCAATCCTCCTTTAACTACAAGAAAATGTGTAGTGCCCAGAGTAAGTATACATAGATATTTTACTAATGGTGGTATTTTTTTTTAGGAGTGGAATATTGGTTGAACAAGGAACATTTTAAATTTACAATTCCAGCAGGACAGGCCACAGCAGCCAAGTCAACAAGTCATTTATACACAGGCACAGCAGGTTAGTATGCAGTCTTGTATACCAGTAGCTCAAGGGAGCAGTGGATCAATGGTGTAAGATAAAAATAATTACCTGATCTTCAGAATTTTCCATATTCCACTACATGTACTACTGTATGTTAATACAGTATGTAGTACTACTGTATTAACATACTACTGTATGTTAATACAATACAGTGGAACCTCGGGTTTTCTTATGCCTAGTTTGTACGAAAACTATAGTTCTTCTTCTTTCAACACGTGGCCATTTCCCACCGAGGCAGGGTGGCCCAAAAGGAAAAATGAAAGTTTCTCCTTTTACATTTAGTAAATATACAGGAGAAGGGTTACTAGCCCCTTACTCCCGGCATTTTAATCGCCTCTTACGACACGCATGGCTTACGGAGGAAGAATTCTGTTCCACTTGCCCATGGAGCAAAACTATAGTTATTCTCTATAAAATGTTTATTTTTTTTAATATTTTTGGTTGTCTGAAACGGATTAATTGGATTTACATTATTTCTTATGGAAATATTAACAAAAATAAATTTTATAGAGAATAACTAATGTTTCACATAGAAACTAGGCATCAACCGAGGTTCCACTGTATTCACAAATTTTTCCTTGGTTGTGTTTGTTTTATATTGGAAATACCATGATGATTTTAGAGATAATATTTTAACAGTATGTATATGCTTTCATACCATTGTCCTCTATTTGGTATGGTGGACCACTGAAATACTTTCCTATAGGATACCATTAATTGCTTGTTCCTGTGAATTATTTTCTATTGCTTGCTTCATCCACTCCCAAATGCATCACCTTGAAATGCTATTATTTTTATTCTTACACTTGCTCAAACCACAGTAGCACACCAGTTTTGTTTTTGTCTTTGAGTGAAGGTCATTGATATGTAAGAAGTAGGGTAAATAAAATCCTTGTCATCTCGGCATTAGGGGAAAGCTATGCTTGATATTGTATTGGCGTTTTGTGTGATTGTTGACAGGCTGTATACACTGCACCACAGCAAGCACAGCAGAGGGTAGTGTACTCTCCACAGCAACAGCACCAACAGGTGTTTCAAGTTGGTCCATCACACCTCAGCAGGTAACAGTTGTTTATTATAAAAACAACAACAGATTCATGAAACAGTGATGTTTTAGCATGCTTATATCTTTCATAGTAGTAACAATTAACTTTTGAATTTACATCTTGCGGAGTTAAATATTTTTGTTACACTGACCGTAAGATTTGCATGTGATAGTACTTAATTTGAATACTTTAAAAAAGCATGCTTAAGAAATTGCGGGGGAGTATTTGGTAACCTCTACTGTAGGTGAGGGGTTTACTAGTTAGCGATCGGGGTTGATTTACAAATGGTCAAATTTTTGTTTTTCCCATCGTGCACCGCTTGGGGCAGGATTTTTATTTTGTGCCCCTCACTGCCCGCCCCATTCGCTCAAACTGGCCAAAATTTACCATTTGAGCTTCCGCTCCCCGACTTATCTGAGTGAGCTGAGCTCTGACGTGGGACTACGGGATGGACCCTGGCCGGTAAAAGGGTTAAAAATGTTAGGTGGTAAGTTCATTATAAAATAATGCATGAATTGGTGGTTAGTTTTTAAAAAAATTTACCATAATACATTACATTGGGTGGTAAGTACATGAAAAATTGATGCATGATCATTGTACATAGAAAATTAGCAATCAGCCTCCTCACTTGCGCCGTTCTTTACCGACGCCTCAGACTTAGGGCGGGCTCTCTGACCAGTATTTATACCTAAATAATGTATAAAAAGCTGATTTCCTCAATTCTGTTTATTTCAATATACCGTACAGTGGCCCCCCGGGAAAATCGTACTGCTCCCAACTCGAACAATTATGTAAGTGTTTTTTTGTAAGTGTTTTTGTAAGTGTTTTTTTGGGGTTAAATGGACTAATCTAATTTACATTTTGTCTTTATGGGAAAAAATTTTGTTGGTCGGCACTAGAACAGCATTCGGGAAACGAATTATTCCGATTTTCGGGGCCCACTGTACACTGCTGTATAAACATTTAAAAAATACCAGAAATGTTATACACACAAACCCCGCACATAAAAAAAGAGAGGAGCTTCGAGACATTTTTTTTAGTTGGACCTTTTACAAAATCACACTAACACACAGGACAGGAAGAAGGGGTATTTATAGGCAGGCAGACGGGGGAAGGGCACAAGAAAGTGGTGGGGGGGTAATAATGGAGTGGTAGTAGTAGTAGTAGTAGTAGTAGGGGAGTCAGTCATATTCTAGGAAAGGGGGGCTATGCGGGCCGCCAGTTTCATTGCAGTCCCCTTTTCCCTAAAATTGACGGCCCCCTACCTACTACCACTACCCTCCCCCCCCACCCCCTTTTTCCCCTTCTGCATCCCAAAAATCCCCCTTTTTTCCCCTGCCCTTTGTTAGTGTGATTTGTAAATGGTCCAAAGCCCCGGTCGTCAAAAGCCCCTTTTTTTATATGTGCGGGTTTGTTTTTTTCCCCGTCACGGTTTTGTCCCTTTTTTGGAAAAATGTTATAAATGGTGAAAAGGGGGACATTAAAACAATATCAAAGATAGTTGATGCAAATCCACTACCATTATAGTATGCTCCTCATTTAGTGGCGAAATTTTTTTACTGACGGGGTCTTAGGTCCCTGTCTCCGTTGTTAAGTGAGGAGAGACTGTAATTGATTTCTTTTTTTTTAAAAAAACTAAAACAGGGGTTTGGGATCACTAATCCGGCATCATTGGGACCTGAAGGGGCCGGATTAGTGATTTTGCCCAATTACAAGTGGTTAGGTTAGTTTCCAACCCAACGGTGATATTTCGATCGGCAATTTTCCCCCTTTTTACGCCCTATTTTTTGGGCCCCTGCCATTGTTCCAATCTCCCCAAAATCATAAACTATTTTGCTAGTATTCCTTCTTTTCTGTTGATTGAGCACAAAAAACCGCCCATTTACCTTTTTTAATTACCCCAAAAAAGTGGTCAGAAATCGGCGGGTTTTGGGTAATTTCACACAAATTTCAAAATACGGTCCAGAATAAACAATGCAGACATTCCTAGCATTAAAATAACATTTTCTCTGTTCATTAGTCATGTCCCCCGGCCCCTCTTATATTACACTTGTTTTCCCCTTTTTTAATTTTTATTCACACAAAAAAATAGAAGATTTACTGTTATGCAGACTACTGCATTATTGTAATAATTTTCAAATAATGTCAACTTATTCGTGACTCGTTTTATACTGACCAGTTGGACACGTATTGGATGGTGACGTCATTTGTTTACTCTTGGGCATTGGCAAAAAAATTTAACATTTCCGCTATTTGGAGATATTTTTTTAAAAAACTTTTCCCGGGTTGGGGAAACCCCAAAAAAAAAATTTTATCTATTTCTGTAATATATCTTCCCGTCTGTGAAATGAGACCAAAAAAAGAGAATGCAACCTTACAAACCATACGAAATACACCCAAAGTGTGTTTTACACCAAAAACACAGTTGCCTATTTTTCTCCTTTCACTGCGTGCTTCAGGATTTTTATATACATAGTGCACACCCACCACACAGACCCATTTCTCTTATGTAGGTCCAAATTTACCCGGGCACAGCTTATCTGAGTGAGCTGAGCTCATGGCGCCGACAGTGGCTTCAAAGCCACCCTTTCCTTTTTATGGACAATGTATGTGCTTTACACAACGAAAGTATTTCTTTTATTCGTTGGAACCATGGCTAGGGCTAAAAGTGAGCCCGGTTATAGCAATAAATGGGAAAAAGAAATTGGAATGACTTATGCAGAAAAATAATGCCCCCAAGTGGGACAGGTTGGTGTTGCAACCGGGGAAAATTTTAAATTTTGTTTCCCCAATTAGTGCCGGTTACTGATGGAACCGGATTACTGATTGCCAGATTAGTGATGGCCAACCTGTAGTAGAAAATTTGGGAGTCTTGACATACAGTGGACCCCCCGTTTACGTCATTATTTCGTTCCCGAATGCTGTTAAAATCCGTTCGAACGAATTTGTTCCCATAAAGGGAAAAATGTAAATTAGATTAGTCCTTTTAGACCCCCAAAAAAACATTTTTAAAAGCACTTACAAAAAAGCACGTACATAATTGTTTGAGTTTGGAGCAATACGTAATCCGGGGTCCACTGTACTGTATAATGTTGTTTATGGTGTGATGTTAAACCTTTGATTGTTGAGGTACTTTCAGGGGAAACTGCTTGTGCTTATGATTTTTTTTCCCCAAAGCTTTCAAAGTATATGTTCCTTACAAAATTGTAGAAAAAAATGTAATTGAAGGAAAAATGTTGAAGGTCCACTTAGCACTCACTTGACCTCTCACTTGGATCTCTGGGTATATATTGTTTCCATATCTGTTACTCCCATTAGCATAACTGTTAATCTTAGAATTCACTAGTATACATAGTTTCCTCATATGTTTATATCAGTGTTACCAAGTTAAAAGTATGTTTTCTTATTTTTAGATCAAAGGTATGTTCTCATATTTGACTCACTCACAGTAGTATACATAAATACTGTATATATTTATTTATTTAATTTACTTTATTACAAAGGCCGTCTCCCTCCCAGGCAGGTGACCCAAAAAAAGAAACAAAGTTTTCTTCTTTTTACATTTAGTATTTATACAGAAGGGTTATTAACCCCATTCTTTTGGCGTTTTTAGTCGCCATTCGACATGCATGGCTTATGGAGGAAGAATTCTTCTCCACTTTCCATGAAGAAATTTATTACTTTATATAAATGTTAACCGGACTTGAGTTCTGGAGGTGGGAAGTACAATGCATGCACCTTAAAGGAGGGGTTTGGGATATTGGCTGTTTGGAGTGACATCTAAACTGTCATATCTGGGCACCTCTGCAAAGACAGTTATTATGTGTGAATGATGATGAAAGTGTTTTTCTTTTTGGGTTACCTTGTTTCGGTGGGAGACGGACGGCGCGTTGAAAAAAAATATATAAATGTACAGTTTGTTGATCTTGTAGGAATTGCAATTACTGTATTTATCTTTGGTGTTGACTAAGAGTAAGGAGTAAATAGTACATGTTTAGCAATAATTGTTATAAAGATGAGAAATGCATTCAAAATGACTGGTCTCACTCCTGTTACTACATAGTCTAAACCTATAACAATATTGTCAACAAATTGAATATGAGGACAGGGTTTTTAAGGTCGGTGACCCAAGTGAGGCAAATTGGGACTTGGTGTCAGGTGACCATAGCAGTGAGCATCCTTTTAGTAATATCCTTAGTATGTGATCAGTCTTACAATTTTGTGTTGTATAGATATAGAGGAACAAGAGACTTGTTAGAAGGGATTTCATGTTTAATAGTTTAGGTATTTTAGTAAGGGAGGCATGCTTTATCTGAAGTCATTGTTTAGTATTCCATTTGATGGTTTTTGTTGTGTAACATGCTTGAACAAAATCTGTATGTGATATTCTGTAGACATGTTAGATAGTAAAGCATTAGCAGAATTGTGCTAAGTACAACAGCATAGCTGGATCACCTCTTTGTGGTAGGGAACAGAGATTCTGATGTACTCTTAATAAATTTCTATCTCTGCAAGGTTGTGATAGCTATATGGGCTTCTGGATTGTTAGTATAATCTGGTTGGTGAGGCAGTCAACAAGGAAACCTGGCTTGTGGCTGGGTTGTGAGGGTAGATGAGACCTTAAAACAGGTCACAGGTATGTCAGAGGTAATAATTACTCCTCTCCCAAGCATAGGCCATGGATCTCTCTTGATCTAAAATTGGGAATATTGGAGAGGTGAAGTTTGGTTACACTTTCGCCTTAAGAAGGATAAAGTAACTGAATTAACAATAGCATATAAAAATAGACTGTATTTCATGAGGAGAATATGTGTTGTAAGTGAATTTTCTTAATAGGTTGTATTTGCTGGAAGTCCGCCTGTGAAACCACAGCCCCCGCAGGCACAGCACCCTCAGCAGATACTGCTCCAGCAACATCAGATAACACAACAACAAATATTGCAGCAGCATCAACAACAACGCAGCCACAGCCGCAGCCACAGCCTCAGTTTGTTCAAAACCTGAGGGTAATAGGTGGGTAGAGATAATGGTCATTTTGATTATTTGTCTTGGACAGATAAGCCATATTTAAGAGCATTGATGTACAGTGGACCCCCGGTGTTCGTCCTGCTCAAAACACTCCCTTTTATGTAAGTGTATTTTTTTAAATGCTTTTATAAGTGTAGTTTTGGGGGTCTAAAAGGACTAGTCTACTTTACATTATTTCTTAAGGGAATAAATTCGGTTGGTAATGGCACTTGAGCAGCATTCTGTTACGAAAAATGGACGAACACCGGGGGTCCACTGTAACTCATAAAATGTCAAAAGCCTGATAATAGTTGAGTAGAATTTCCTACATTTAATAAGACCCAAAATAATGGAATTGGTTCAATACTTATGGAGTGTTTGATGGCAGCCGTGAATGTTGCAGCATGGCACCCAATTTTTCTTTCACGCTTTTTAATTTTTTTTTTCAATTACAACCCCTAGAACCTGGTTTTCTATGGACACGGGTTGTTGTTGTTTTAGTACTCAATTCATGTTGCACAAGTTCCACAAAATAATGTAGTTTATATAAACAACACTAGAACATTTCTATTTTTTTTACTCTTTCTAACAAATACTAACAAACATCTTGTAGTGTGTTTATGTAGTGCATTTTTATTAGAACACTATTCATTTTCTATATTAAAAATACCAGAATGCAGTTTTGCCTGAGTTTATGCAGCATAAGGTTTAAAAAAGTAGTTCAAGCAGGAAAACTTTTCTGTTCAGAGATTTACATGGCCTGGTAAAGTTGATTGATGACTCAGGCTAAATGTATGTCATGTGACCAGCAGTAACAGCCTGGTTCATCAGGCCTTCATCCTCCAGGAAGCCTGGTCTGGGACCCAGCTGGGGGTATTGACTGCCTGGAAACCCCTTTAGTTATATTGATGGCTCACCCACAGTCATCAGCTGATTAAATATAAACAGACTGCTCACAGCTGTCTACTGCTCAGGAGTCACATAAATATATCCAAACACTTGTCTTCTTCCTAGGTAGTAGGTTGGTAGACAGCAACCGCCCAGGGAGGTACTACCGTCCTGCCAAGTGAGTGTAAAACGAAAGCCTGTAATTGTTTTACATGATGGTAAGATTGCTGGTGTCTTTTTTTTGTCTCATAAACATGCAAGATTTCAGGTACATCTTGCTACTTCTACTTACACTTAGGTCACACTACACATTCATGTACAAGCATATATATACACACCCTCTGGGTTTTCTTCTATTTTCTTACTAGTTCTTGTTCTTATTTCCTCTTATCTCCATGGGGAAGTGGAACAGAATTCTTCCTCTGTAAGCCATGCGTGTCGTAAGAGGCGACTAAAATGCTGGGAGCAAGGGGCTATTAACCCCTTCTCCTGTATATATTACTAAATGTAAAAGGAGAAACTTTTGTTTTTCCTTTTGGGCCACCCTGCCTCGGTGGGAAACGGCCGACGTGTTGAAAGAAAGAAAGAAGACTTGTCTTCTTTGTCACTATTATAAATAAGAAAATTATTTAGTGAATTGTGTGATGTCATTAGTCACTGATGACATATTAGCCTTATCCCACAGTCCTTATTAACTCTTAAAGTACCTGTGATGTGAATTTACATCACATGCCTACCATCTTCAAATTTGGGTTGAGATGTACAGGCAGCCATCACAACAAAGAATGAGTGTGTGTATTAGGTGTGAACTACTGAAAAAAAATACCAGCCTGCCAAGTGCATTGTGGGAACCACATGTTGCTCTGTGTTTACCATGAAATGTTCACTTCTAGGAAATGACATTTTTATTCCCCAAAATCAACTGACATTGAAGATAGTGATACCATTGAGGATATTTATAGTTTTGTGAAGTGGCCAATAGTGACACTATAACAGTTCATGCAAGTAATGAAAATATTGACCCCATAAAGATGTCCAGATACCATCTCATTTGACAGTAGAAAATCACTTTCCCAGTGTTTCCTATAAAAAAAAAAAAATCCAGCCAGATGTTACATCTGTTTTCACACCACATGAAGATGATAAAAGATGTGACACTTGCAAGAGCAATGTAAACCACCACTGCCTGATACCGAGTTTCAAAGACTTCCATACTACAGTTGTTTTATGAACATGATGAGGGCCTGTTAATAGTGTAAGTATCTATTAGAACTGAGCTCGGACCGGCGTGTCTCCGTGTCCCTTCCGTGGAATGCGTTAGGCTGCGTGGGCGTGTGTAGTTCAGGGGGGGGGGCATGGGCAACGGCGACAAAGGTAGGTGTAGTAGGTTGGTAGACAGCAACCGCCCAGGGAGGTACTACCGTCCTGCCAAGTGAGTGTAAAACGAAAGCCTGTAATTGTTTTACAGTGGACCCCCGAGTTTCGTAAAAACTTCACTCCTGAAGTCTGCTCAAGTGCCATTACCGAACGAATTTACTCCCTTAAGGAAAAATTTCACGTAGGTTAGTCTATTTCAGACCCCCAAAAATACACTTCCACAAGAACTTACAAAATTATACTTACATAATTGCACGATTTCGGGGTATTCGTTAACCGAGGGTCCACTGTACATGATGGTAGAATTGCTGGTGTCTTTTTTCTGTCTCATAAACATGCAAGATTTCAGGTACATCTTGCTACTTCTACTTACACTTAGGTCACACTACACATTCATGTACAAGCATATATATACACACCCCTCTGGGTTTTCTTCTATTTTCTTACTAGTTTTTTTTTTTTTTTTCAACAAGTCGGCCGTCTCCACCGAGGCAGGGTGACCCAAAAGAAAGAAAATCCCCAAAAGAAAAACTTTCATCATCATTCAACACTTTCACCACACTCATACATAATCACTGTCTTTGCAGAGGAGCTCAGATACTACAGCTGAGAAAGGTCCCTCCCAGCTGTCACTATCTCAGACCCCTCCTTTAAAGTGCAGGCATTGTACTTCCCATTTCCAGGACTCAAGTCCAACTAAATCAATTAACTGGTTTCCCTGAATCCCTTCACACAATGTTACCCTGCTCACACTCCAACAGATCGTCATGTCCCAAAACCATTCGTCTCCATTCACTCCTATCTAACACGCTCACACATGCTTGCTGGAAGTCCAAGCCCTCGCCCACAAAACCTCCTTTACCCCTTCCCTCCAACCTTTTCTAGGACGACCCTACCCCGCCTTCCTTCCCTACAGATTTATACGCTCTCCAAGTCATTCTACTTTGATCCATTCTCTCTAAATGACCAAACCACCTCAACAACCCCTCTTCAGCCCTCTGACAAATACTTTTAGTAACTCCACACCTTCTCCTAATTTCCACATTCCGAATTTTCTGCATAATATTTACACCACACATTGCCCTTAGACAGGACATCTCCACTGCCTCCAGCCTCCTCCTCGCTGCAGCATTTGCAACCCATGCTTCACACCCATATAAGAGTGTTGGTACCACTATACTTTCGTACATTCCCTTCTTTGCCTCCATGGATAACGTTTTTTTGTCTCCACAGATACCTCAATGCACCACTCACCTTTTTTCCTTCATCAATTCTATGGTTAACCTCATCCTTCATAAACCCATCTGCTGACACATCAACTCCCAAATATCTGAAAACATTTACTTCTTCCATAATCCCTCTCTCCAATGTGATATCCAATTTTTCTTTATTTAAATCGTTTGATACCCTCATCACCTTACTCTTATCTATGTTCACTTTTAACTTTCTACCTTTACACACTCTCCCAAACTTGTCCACTAACCTTTGCAACTTTTCTTTAGAATCTCCCATAAGCACAGTATCATCAGCAAAAAGTAACTGTGTCAACTCCCATTTGCATTTAATTCTCCATAATTTAACCCCACCCCTCTCCCCAACCCCCTAGCATTTACTTCTTTTACAACCCCATCTATAAATATATTAAACAACCATGGTGACATTACACAACCCTGTCTAAGACCTACTTTTACCGGAAGTAATCTCCTCTCTCCTACACACCCTAACCTGAGCCTCACTATCCTCATAAAAACTCTTTTCAGCCTTCAGTAACTTACTACCTATTCCATACACTTGCAACATTTGCCACATTGCTCCCTATCCACTCTATCATATGCCTTTTCTAAATCCATAAATGCAATAAAAACTTCTCTACCTTTATCTAAATACTGTTCACATATATGCTTCACTGTAAACACTTGATCTACACATCCCCTACCCACTCTAAAGCCTCCTTGCTCATCTGCAATCCTACTCTCTGTCTTACCTCTAATTCTTTCAATAA
Organism: Cherax destructor; assembly: GCA_009830355.1. Classification (NCBI taxonomy): domain Eukaryota; kingdom Metazoa; phylum Arthropoda; class Malacostraca; order Decapoda; family Parastacidae; genus Cherax; species Cherax destructor. Next base: position 17,887 of record WNWK01005872.1, read on the forward strand.
TAACCCTGCCATACACTTTACCTGGTATACTCAGTAAACTTATTCCCCTATAATTTTTACACTCTCTTTTATCCCCTTCCCTTTATATAAAGGAACTATACATGCTCGCTGCCAATCCCTAGGTACCTTCCCTCTTTCATACATTTATTAAACAAAAATACCAACCACTCCAGCACTATATCCCCCTGCTTTTAACATTTCTGTCATGATTCCGTCAATTCCAGCTGCTTTACCCCTTTCATTCTACGTAATGCCTCACGCACCTCCCCACACTCACATCCTGCTCTTCTTCACTCCTAAACGATGTTGTACCTCCCTGGCCAGTACATGAAATTATCGCCTCCCTCTTTTCATCGACATTTAAAAGTTCCTCAAAATATTCCCGCCATCTACCCAATACCTCCAGCTCCCCATCTACTAACTCCCCTACTCTGTTTTTAACTGACAAATCCATTCGTTCCCTAGGCTTTCTTACCTTGTTTATCTCACTCCAAAATTTTTCTTGTTTTCAGCAAAATTTCTTGACAGAGCCTCTCCCATTCTTTCATCCGCTCTTCTTTTGCACTCTCTCACCACTCTCTTCACCTTTCTTTTACTCTCCATATACTCTGCTCTTCTACTAACACTTCTGTTTTGTAAAAAACCTCTCATAAGCTACCTTTTTCTCTTTTATCACACCCTTTACTTCTTCATTCCACCACTCGCTCCTCTTTCCTCCTGCACCCACCCTCCTATAGCCACAAACTTCTGCCCCACATTCTAATACTGCATTTTAAAACTATCCCAACTCTCTTCAACCCCCACTACTCCTACTTGCACTAGCCCACCTTTCTGCCAATAGTTGCTTATATCTCACCCTAACTTCCTCCTCCCTTAGTTTATACACTTTTACCTCTCTCTTACTTGCTGTTGCCATTTTCCTTTTGTCCCATCTACCTTTACTCTAACTGTAGCTACAACCAAATAATGATCTGATATATCCGTTGCCCCTCTATAAACATGTACATCCTGAAGCCTACTCATCAACCTTTTATCCACCAATACATAATCCAACAAACTACTTTCCTTACGTGCTATATCATACCTTGTATATTTATTTATCCTCTTTTTCATAAAATATGTATTACTTATTACCAAACCTCTTTCTACACATAGCTCAATTAATGGCTCCCCATTTACATTTACCCTGGCACCCCAAATTTACCTACTACTCCATCCACAACATTTTTACCCACTTTAGCATTAAGATCCCCAACCACAATTACTCTCTCACTTGGTTCAAAACTCCCCACACACTCACTCAACATTTCCCAAAATCTCTCTCTCTCTTCTACACTTCTCTCTTCTCAGGTGCATAAACACTTACTATAACCCACTTTTCACATCCAACCTTTATTTTACTCCACATAATCCTTGAATTTATACATTTATATTCCTTCTTTACCTGCCATAACTGATTATTCAACATTATTGCCACTCCTTCTTTAGCTCTAACTCTATTTGAAACCCCTGATCTAATCCCATTTATTTCTCCCCACTGAAACTCTCCTACCCCTTCAGCTTTGTCTCACTTAAAGCCAGGACATCCAGCTTCTTTTCATTCATAACATCTACAATCATCTCTTTCTTATCATTCGCACAACATCCACGCACATTCAAACATCCCACTTTGACGATTTTCTTCTTCTTCTTTTAGTAAGCTATACAGGAAAAGGGGTTACTAGCCCATTGTTCCCGGCATTTTAGTTGACTTTTACAAACGCATGGCTTACGGAGGAAAGATTCTTATTCCACTTCCCCATGGATATGAAAGGGAAAAGCAATAAGAACAAGAACTATTAAGATAAAATCAAAGAAAACTCAGATGAGTGTGTATACAATAAACGTGTACATGTTTGCGTAGTGTGACCTAAGTGTAAGTAGAAGTAGCAAGACGTACCTGAAATCTTGCATGTTTATGAGACAGAAAAAAGACACCAGCAATCCTACCATCATGTAAAACAGTTTCAGGTTTCTGTTTCACAGTCACCTGGCAGGATGGTAGTACCTCCCTGAGTGGTTGCTGTCTACCAACCTACTACCTACTTACTTACTAGTTACTTCTTACTAGTTCTTGTTCTTATTTCCTCTTATCTCCATGGGGAAGTGGAACAGAATTCTTCCTCTGTAAGCCATGCGTGTTGTAAGAGGCGACTAAAATGCCGGGAGCAAGGGGCTAGTAACCCCTTCTCCTGTATATATTACTAAATGTAAAAGGAGAAACTTTCGTTTTTCCTTTTGGGCCACCCCGCTTCGGTGGGAAACGGCCGACATGTTGAAAGAAAGAAAGATTTATTAGAACATTATTTTTTTTATTAACACATCGGCAGTCTCCCACCAATGCAGGGTGGCCCAAAAAAAGAAAAACTTTTATCATCATTCACTCCATCACTGTCTTGCCAGAGGTGCACTTACACTACAGTTATAAAACTCCTTCAGAGTGCAGACACTGTGTTTCCCATCTCCAGGAATCAAGTCCAGCCTGTCTGTTTCTCTGAATCCCTTCATAAATGTTACCTTGCTTACACTCCAACAGCACGTCAAGTCCTACAAACCATTTGTCTCCATTCACTCCTATCTAACACGCTCATGCATGCTTGCTGGAAGTCCAAGCCCCCCTCACACACAAAACCTCCTTTAACCCCTCCCTCCAACCTTTCCGCCCCTCAAGGGAGGTTCCTTGACGCTGGTGAGGGGCTCATGATCTAGAGAATTGGATCTGTGCTCCGGTTCCCTGAATTGAGCCTGAATAACTTCCTTCCCCCCCACATACACTGTATAATCCTACGGGTTTAGCGCTCCCCATGATTATAATTATAATCCAACATTTCCATGTCGACCTCTACCCCGCCTTCTCTCCACTACAGATTTATACACTCTTGAAGTCATTCTATTTTGTTCCAACCTCTTTACATGTCTGAACCATCTCAACAACCCCTCCTCAGCCCTCTGGATAATAGTTTTGGTAATCCTGCACCTGTTCCTAACTTCCAAACTACGAATCCTCTGCATTATATTCACACCACACATTGCCCTCAGACATGACATCTCCACTGTCTTCAGCTTTCTCCTTGTTGCAACATTCTCCACCCATGCTTCACATTCACATAAGAGCGTTGGTATAACTATACTCTTGTACATTCTCCTCTTTGCTCCTATGGACAAATTTCTTTGTCCTTTGTGCTCTTTGTAGATAATTGAAAATAACTACCAGTATCCATAAAGATTATTGTTCTTCTCAATATTAGTGAAAACAATGCATAAAAATTACATATATTTAAGAAAAAAGTTGAAAAATCACTACACACTATTTTTTTTATTAACACATCGGCCGAAGTGGAATAAGAATCTTTCCTCTGTAAGCCATGCGTGTTGTAAAAGTCAACTAAAATGCCGGGAACAGTGGGCTAGTAACCGCTTTTCCTGTATAGATTTACTAAAAAGAAAAAGAAGAAAACCGTCAAAGTGGGATGTTTGAATGTGTGTGGATGTTGTGCGAATGATAAGAAAGAGATGATTGTAGATGTTATGAATGAAAAGAAGCTGGATGTCCTGGCTTTAAGTGAGACAAAGCTGAAGGGGGTAGGAGAGTTTCAGTGGGGAGAAATAAATGGGATTAGGTCAGGGGTTTCAAATAGAGTTAGAGCTAAAGAAGGAGTGGCAATAATGATGAATAATCTGCTATGGCAGGTAAAGAGGGAATATAAATGTATAAATTCAAGGATTATGTGTAGTAAAATAAAGATTGGATGTGAAAAGTGGGTTATAGTAAGTGTTTATGCATCTGGAGAAGAGAGAAGTGTAGAGGAGAGAGAGATTTTGGGAAATGTTGAGTGAGTGTGTGGAGAGTTTTGAACCAAATGAGAGAGTAATTGTGGTTGGCGATCTTAATGCTAAAGTGGGTAAAAATGTTGTGGAGGGAGTAGTAGGTAAATTTGGGGTGCCAGGGGTAAATGTAAATGGGGAACCATTAATTGAGCTATGTGTAGAAAGAGGTTTGGTAATAAGTAATACATATTTTATGAAAAACAGGATAAATAAGTATACAAGGTATGATATAGCATGTAATGAAAGTAATTTGTTAGATTATGTATTGGTGGATAAAAGGTTGATGGGTAGGCTTCAGGATGTACATGTTTATAGAGGGGCAACAGATATATCGGATCATTATTTAGTTGTAGCTACAGTTAGAGTAAAAGGTAGATGGGACAAAAAGAGAATGGCAACAGCAAGTAAGAGAGAGGTAAAAGTGTATAAACTAAGGGAGGAGGAAGTTAGGGTGAGATATAAGCAACTATTGGCAGAAAGGTGGGCTAGTGCAAGTATGAGTAGTGGGGGTTGAAGAGAGTTGGGATAGTTTTAAAAAAGCAGTATTTGAATGTGGGGCAGAAGTTTGTGGCTATAGGAGGGTGGGGCAGGAGGAAAGAGGAGTGAGTGGTAGAATGAAGAAGTAAAGGGTGTGATAAAAGAGAAAAAGGTAGCGTATGAGAGGTTTTTACAAAACAGAAGTGTTAATAGAAGAGCTGAGTATATGGAGAGTAAAGAAGGTGAAGAGAGTAGTGAGAGAGTGCAAAAAAAGAGCAGATGAAAGAATGGGAGAGGCTCTGTCAAGAAATTTTTGAAAACAAGAAAATGTTTGGAGTGAGATGAACAAGATAAGAAAGCCTAGGGAACGAATGGATTTGTCTGTTAAAAACAGAGTAGGGGGGTTAGTAGATGGTGAGCTGGAGGTATTGGGTAGATAGCGGGAATATTTTGGAGGAACTTTTAAATGTCGATGAAAAAGGGAGGCGGTAATTTCATGCACTGGTAAGGGAGGTATAACATCGTTTAGGAGTGAAGAAGAGCAGGATGTGAGTGTGGGGGAGGTGCGTGAGGCATTATGTAGAATGAAAGGGTAAAGCAGCTGGAACTGACGGGATAATGACAGAAATGTTAAAAGCAGGGGGGATATAGTGTTTGAGTGGTTGGTATTGTTGTTTAATAAATGTATAAAAGAGGGGAAGAAGGTACCTAGGGATTGGCAGAGAGCATGTATAATTCCTTTATATAAAGGGAAGGGGGATAAAAGAGATTGTAAGAATTATAGGGGAATAAGTTTACTGAGCATACCAGGTAAAGTGTACGGTAGGGTTATTATTGAAAGAATTAGAGGTAAGATAGAGAGTAGGATTGCAGATGAGCAAGGAGGCTTTAGAGTGGGTAGGGGATGTGTACATCAAGTGTTTACATTGAAGCATATATGTGAACAGTATTTAGATAAAGGTAGGGAAGTTTTCATTGCATTTATGGATTTATAAAAGGCATTTGATAGAGTGGATAGGGGAGCAATGTGGCAAATGTTGCAAGTGTATGGAATAGGTAGTAAGTTACTGAATGCTGTAAAGTTTTTATGAGGATAATGAGGCTCAGATTAGGGTGTGTAGGAGAGGGAGATTACTTCCCGGTAAAAGTAGGTCTTAGACAGGGCTGTGTAATGTCACTATGGTTTTTAATATATCTATAGATGGGGTTGGGTAAGGGGGGATTAAATTTTGGGGGTTAAATACAAAATGGGAGTTGAACAGTTACTTTTTTCTGATGATCTGTGCTTATGGGAGTTTCGAAAAATTGCAGGTTGTGGATGAGTTTGGGGGGGTGTGTAAGGTAAAAATTAAAATGAACTAGATAAGAGTAAGGTGATGAGGTATCAAACGATTTAAATGAAAAAAATTTGGGTATCACATTGGAGAGAGGGGGTTTTGGAAGAAATGAATGTTTTCAGATATTTGGGAGTTGACTTGTCAGCAGATGGGTTTATGAAGGATGAGGGTTTAAACCCTAAATTTATGAAAAAAAAGGGGGTGGGCGTTGAGGTATCTGTGGAGACAAAAAGTTTCCTGGGGCAAAAAAAGGGAATGTGGGTTGTGGACCAACACTCTTATATGGGTGTGAAGCATGGGTTAAATCTGAGGACCCGGAGGCAGTGGAGATGTCCGCAAGGGCAATGTTGGTGTAAATATTATACAGAAAATTTGGAGTGTGGGAAAATTTGTAGGAGGTGTGGACTTACTAAAAAAATTTTGTCAAACCTGAAGGGGTAGTTGGGGGGTTTGGTTTTTGAGAGAATGGATCAAGTAGAATGACTTGGAATTTAAAACTGTAGGGGAAGGGAAAGGGAGGGTGGGGTGTCCTCGAAAGGTTGGAGGGGGGGAGTAAAGGAGGTTTTTTGGGCGAGGGGGTTGGGAACATTTTGGCGTGTTAGATAAGTGAATGGGCGAATGGTTTTGGGCCTGGCCGGTGTTGGGGGGGCAGGGTAACATTTTGTGAAGGGGTTCAGAAAAGTTAATTTTTTATTGAACAAAGGAGGGTCTGGGATGGTGACAGCTGGGAGGGGCTTATTCTCAGCTGTCAAACTGGCGCCTCTGCAAAAACAGTGATTATGTATGAGTGAGGTGAAAGTGTTGAATGATGATGAAAGTACAGTGGTCCCGACTTTCGATATTTTTCATTCCCCGAATGCTGTTCAAGTGCCATTAAACCAAATTTTTCTCCATAAAAAAGATGTAAAAAAAGACTAGTCCTTTTTGACCCCCCAAAAATTTCACTTACAAAAACATTTAAAAAAAAAACTTACATAAAAAAGGGGGTGTTTGGGGACCCAAAAATTAAATGTTTTTTTTTGGGGGTTTTCTTTCTTTTGGGTCACCCTGCCTCGGTGTGAGCGTCAGACTTGTTGAAAAAAATAAAATTGGCCATTTACCACCAAAGGGAGGATGGCCCCAAAAAAAAACTTTCATCATTCACTCCATCCTGTCTTGCCAGAGGCATGCTTAAGCTACAGTTTAAAACTGCAACATTTCCCTTCCTTCCAGAGTGCGCCTTTTTCCCATCCCCAGGAACCCAAGCCCCCCTGCTGGTTTCCAAATCTCTTCATAAATGTTACCTTGCTTACCTCTAACAGAAATTAAGCCCAAAAAACCATTTTTTCTCTGTTTGTTATTACCGCTCCGCACCCGGGAAGCCCAAACCCCTCTAAAAAAACCTCCCCCCCCTCCCCCCAAACCTTTTCCCAGCCCACCCCTCCCCCTAATACACATAAAGTGGCAGGACCTGATGTTGCCATCCTGAGCCCCAAAAATACCAACTTTGCAGCTGTGTAATTGTAAGATTTGCCTGTATTTCAATTCTTTTTTTTTTACCACCAGAAAAATAATCTCTTAAATTTTTTTATTCTTATTTAGTGGATCATAGTTAGGTTTTTTTTTTTAGCTTTGGGCACCTTGAAGGTTAACCCTTAAATGTTCCAACTTAAACCTGGGGGGGTTTGGATTTGTTTTACTTGTTATAAGTGGCCCTTTCTAAGACTTTTTACTTTTAGTATGATTTTTGCTGTATCTTTGATTTTTGAAAACAGCAAGTCTAATATCATTATTAACAAAAGTGATTGTGAACCACCTGCTCCCAAGTCTGGCACTACATGGCTTCACATCCCCTTTTCCTTGGGAAGGAGTTAACCCCTATTTGATTGGACTTGAAGACAACAATAAATTTCCCCATTTAAAACTTTTGGGCTCTGCAATACAATAAACTTGTCGACCTTTGAAAATCCCCCTTTTACTACTGACTTTCTTCTTGTCATTTTTAAAAGAAACTAAATTTCTGAAACTTTTGATATTAATTTTCCCCCTTCCCCCTCCCCTGCTCTTCTCGTCCCCCTGCATTGTATGACCTTTTGGGTTTGCCCTAAATATTCTTTTAATATAAAAAAATTTATTTTTACGCCATTTCAAAGTGCCAGTGTACCGTTTTGCAAGTGTCTCTTGATGTTTGTTTTGGCATTATGCTCTGCTTTCTTTATATGTGAATAATTTTTTAACATTTTTTAAGGATTATTTCTATTTAAAATTATATATATATTTCTTTTTTTAAACCCTAAAAAAGAACAGTTGAGGCAACAACAACACAGCAACAACAACAGCAGCAGCAGCACAACAACAACAACAACAACAGCGCCCAAAACAAATGTCAACAAAAATCCCCAGCTTCAGCTGCGCAGCAACAGGGTCAACGCGGTACAACAGTTGCCTTTGCACAGCCACAACAACAACAACAGCTAATCAACCAAGGGGCACCTCAGCCAGCAGCAACTTTGTTACAACAGCAGCAACTTCAGCAACAAATTTCCAAACTGGGCAACAGGCTTCTCAACAGATCACATTTTTTGAGCATGTATAGTTGCTTTCTTTTTTGCATTTTTAAATAATGAAGGGGATATTTGGACTAATATTTTTTATGTACTGCTATCTTTTCTTCTTGTGACCTTTATATAATTACCTATTTGTGATTCCTTATTTGAGTTTATGGGGAAAGGAGAGGGGATGAGCCCATTGTCCTGTCTTTTAACTTTTGTCAGACTAAAATGCCTGGGGTGTATGGAAGATGTTTAAAAATGTCATTGCTCAGCTTATTCCTTTCTTTTAATACTATTACATTCACAGAATTCTTCTTGATATCCAGGTTTATTTGGGTGGGTTATTTCCAACCATGTTCCTTTGCTGTAGCATCCCCAGTAAAAAGCTTATCCTTACCTAGTCTCACTGTTCTCCATATCTTTTTATTTCATGCTCATATCCTCTTAATCTTTGCACTTCTATTGATATAAAGGGGTAGTTCATGCATTCTGTTTTCATTGTTCTGTTCATTGTATAATTTTTATTCTTGAATGGTCATCTCCCTCCAAGTCATGGTGACCCAAGGAAAGAAACACATTTTCTATCATTCATTCAATTTCTGTTTTTCAGAAATATGCTGACATCACAATTCAGATTGCCCTCTAACTGCAATAACCCCACCTCTCCTTTTTGGGGTGCAGGCACTGCCTTTCCCTCCTTCAGGACTGAAGTCCGTAACTGGTTTCCTGAATCTCTTCTTAATTAAATGTTACCTTGCTGGCACCCAACAACATGTCTGTTAAAAAAAAAAACTTGTTTCCATTCACTCCTGTCTAACATACTCACATTAGCCTGCTGGATGCTCAGGCCTCCTTAAACCCAAAGCCTTCTTTACCCCCCTTGTATTATATCTTAACCCTTTCAGTGGCCGTCATGTAGAACTACGTCATTGAGGCCAGGGTCCCTTGCATGGTCTACACCATCTCACTCAGATAAGCTGTTTGTATAAATTTTGGCCTAGATATGAGAGAATGGGGCTGTTCAATGTGCACAGCAAAAAAATCCTTCATGTGGTGTATGATGGGAAAAGCAAAATTTGACTGTGTTTGTTTTAAAATAGCTATTTTTGGGTGTTTTCTCAGATGTTGTTATGGTTTTATTGGCTGTTTCTTGATATCACTTGATAGAATGGTTCGTTTCAGCACTGGAAGTAGCTTGCAATTGAGCTTAAAGTAATGGAAATTTTTTTTTTTGTGAATTTTCCTGAGGATAGTTTAAAGGGCCCCCTACAACACTCCCAGTCTGTTTTTTTGTTTATAATAAGTCTGATTGAATTATTAGGACACTGTAAACCATAATAAATCATTCCTGTTTATATTTTGTTACCTAAGAAATAGAGTAAATCTTCTGTTTTTTTTATGATAGTGAATTCAGAATGGAAGGCAAGTGTAATATAGAAGAGGCCTGGGGATGTGATTAATGAACAGAGGAAATGTTTTAGTGTTAGGAATATCTGCATTGTTTATTTTAGACTATTTTTTATTGGTATTTTTAATTTTGTAGAAAATTGGCCAAATTTCTGACTTCTGTTCACTTTATAGGGTAGTTGCCGTAGTTGAATGGCGGTTTCTTGTGCTCAATCAATAGATCAGAAGGCATACTCATGAAATAGCTATGAATTTGTTCAAAGGAACAATGGAATTGGCTTAAAATAACTCGGTGGTAAAATTGTTGATGTGTAAATTGGTAACTTTGTGCCTGTGTAATTTTCTAAGTTTCACACCAAATTTCAGAAGTTTTTTTTTAAAGTAGACACCAAGAGCAATATTGATTTCAGGGGTCTGGACAGTGAAAGAGTTAATTGCAATTTTTCCCTATAAAATACTAAGTACAACAGATTAATTGACTATTAATTAAGAAAGTCAGCCGTCTCCCACCGAGGCAGGGTGACTCAAAAAGAAAAAATCCCCAAAAGAAAATACTTTCATCATCATTCAACACTTTCACCTCACTCATACATAATCATTGTCTTTGCAGAGGAGTTCAGATATGACAGTTTAGAAGCTCCTCCAAACTGCCAGTATCCCAAACCCCTCCTTTAAAGTGCAGGCATTGTACTTCCCATTTCCAGGACTCAAGTCCGCTAACTGGAAAGGAGTTAAACCCCGGGAGTCTGGTGATTTAGGGGTAGCCGTGCTGACAACTGCACCACAGATAGTGGAATAATTCTTCCTCCGTAAGCCATGCGTGTTGAAAGGCGACTAAAATGCCTGGAGCAAGGGCTAGTAACCCCTTCTCCTGTATATATTACTAAATGTAAAGGAAACTTTCGTTTTCTTTTGGGCCACCTTCGGTGGGAAGGGCCCACGTGTTGAAAGAAAAAAAAGAATATATATAATATATATCTTTCTTTCAACACGTCGGCCGTTCCACAGTAATGGCCCAAAATGAACGAAAGTTTCCCATTTACATTTAGTAATACAGGGAAGGGTTACACCCTCCCCAACCTTTTGTCGCCTCTTACACGCATTTGAGGAAGAATTTTTTCCCTTCCCCATGGAGATAAGGGAAATAAGGGGCAAGAACTGGGAAAAATTAGATTAAGCAACTATTGGCAGAAAAGGGGGGCTAGTGCAAGTATGAGTAGTGGGGGGTTGAAGAGAGTTGGATAGTTTAAAAATGCAGTATTAGAATGTGGGGCAGAGTTTGTGGCTATAGGAGGGTGGGTGCAGGAGGAAAGAGGAGTGAGTGGTGGAATGAAGAAGTAAAGGGTGTGGGTAAAAAAGAAAAAGGTAGCTTATGAGAGGTTTTACAAAAAAGTGTTAATAGAAAAAGCAGAGTATATGGAGAGTAAAAGAAAGGTGAAAGGGGTTTAAGAGTGCAAAGAAGAGCGGATGAAAGAATGGGGGAAAAATCTGTCAAAAAATTTTCTGAAAACAAAAAAATTTTGGGGGGATAAACAAGGTAAGAAAGCCCCGGGAACAATGGTTTGTCAGTTAAAAACAGGTAGGGGGGTTGGGAGATGGGGGCTGGAGGTATTGGGTAGATGGGGTTTTGGGGAATTTTTTGAGGAAAAAAGGGGGGCGGTAATTTCATGTACTGGGCCCGGGGGGTAAAAATCGTTTGGAGTGAAGAAGAGCAGGATTGGGGTGGGGGGGTGCGTGAGGCATTAAAATAGAATGAAAGGGGTAAACAGCTGGAATTTACGGAAACTGACAGAAATTTAAAAACAGGGGGGGAAAAAGTCTGGGGTGGTTGGGATTTTTTTTTTAATAAATTAAAGAAAGAGGGGGAAAGGGACCTAGGAATTGGCAGAAGGGTTTTATGGGTTCCCTTTTTATAAAGGAAGGGGGGAAAAAGGAGTGTAAAAATTATGGGGAATAAATTCGTTTGGTAATGGCACTTGAACAGCATTTGGAACGAAAAAAAAACGTAAACCGGTCCACTGTATATATATTTTTTATTTTTATTAACAATGCCTTTCCCACCAAGGCAGGGTGGCTCGAAAAAAAAACTGCATCATCATTCCATCTGTCTTGCCAGAGGTGTGCTTACACTACAGTTATAAAACTGCAACATTAACACCTCCAGAGTGCACACACTGTACTTCCATCTCCCGGACTCAAGTCCGCCTGCCAGTTTCCCCGAATCTCTTCATAAATGTTACCTTGCTCACACTCCAACAGCACATCAAGTCCTAAAAACCATTTGTCTCCACTCGCTTTATCTAACACGCTCACGCATGCTTGCTGGAAGTCCAGGCCCCTCACACACACCTCCTTTCCCTTCCCTCCAACCTTTCCTGTGTGAAGGTTTATTCAACTTTGTCTTAACAATTTTTCCTTAATCATGTTTTGCCATTCTCAATGATTGTTTATTTCATCTCATTAGCTCATGGAAAAACAAATAGAGAGCAGGTGATGGTGATTGCTTTCTTATTTTGTCTCCTTCCTTAGTATGCCAAATGACTGTAAGAACAAGTAGTTGTAGTATTTTATTTACATCACAGGTACTATATTTTTGTTTCATGCAAACTTGGAAAATTATTTCTGCTTAATTACTAGTAATAGTTTTTACCTTTCAGACAGTTGAAGATGATAAAGGTTACGTGCACATAGTACGCACTCCAATTAGCTTGAGCAACGTGCGTGCCCAGTCCCAGCACAGGTGGGTGGACAAGCACAATTGACTCAGTCTACCCCTCTATTGCCATCACACTCACCCCACGCATGTATCTTCTGTGCTGAACAGTAAAGGGTTCGTGCAGCCAACCATCAGGCTGCAACATCTTTTGTTCCTTCTAGAGGCCAGGGGCCCAGGCTTCAACGGAACAGTCCCTTGCAGAGACTTGGCACTCTGTTCTTCAGCAGCAACAGCAACAGTCACAGGATGAACACCAAGTTTCTTATCAAGATCAGTATTTAAAGCAACTTGAAAACAGACTACACACCCAACAGAAGGGTAGTGGCGAGGCAAGGTAAACAAACCTAATACTCACAGCAGCGTAGGATGCTATCACAACAACTTGGGAATCAACACCAGCAACAAAAGCAGCAGGTGACTAGGTGTTATGACATATTCTTGTCTTGCATAAATGGCATGGTGTTTGCTGAATGTCTAACTCTTGGAAATTTCACATGAGCAGAATAACCTGAATAATTGGTAACAAATGATGAAATTTTTTTTTTTTTTTTTTTGGGGGGCACCTCCATGGTGGGAAATGGCTGATGTTTAATAAAAAAAAATTATATTACCATATGTACAACTTCGAATACTCATATGATTTACGTAAAGCTTTTGATACAGTTGATCATGATTTGCTGTACATTAAATTAGCACACTATGCATAGGGCACTCCCCCAACTACCTAAAGTCATACCTTAGTAACAGAAGCCAATACGTGATTTTTAAACATTAGGCCAAGCCAGTTCTTTACATACCTATCCTCTCTAATATAAGTGTTCATTTTTTGGGAGTAATCTTTTGTAGTGTACATGCTTCTCTGATTTTTTAACACTGGATTTCTCCCACCAAGATAGCGTGACCTAACAGAGAAGAAAAACACTTTCGCTGTCACTGTTCAATCACTGTCTTGCCAGAAGTATGCTAACATTACTCTCAAACAGCAACATCCCCCCCTCATCTTCAGAGTGCAGTCATTGTACTTTCCACCTCCAAGACTCCAGTCCCGTTTGCTGGATTCCTGAATCCTTCACAAATGTTTCTTTGCTCACACTTGAACAGCAATTGGTTCATAAAACTACGTACTTGCATCCACTCCTCTCTAATTTGCCTGTACAGTGGATTCCAAGCCCCCAGCACTTGAAACCTCCTTTACCCCCTCCCTCCAACCTCTTCTAGGATGATCTTGAACCCTCCTTCCCTCCACCCCAGATATATGCCCTCCTTTTCATCCTATTTTCTCCATCCCCTCTTAACTGTTTCTGGTGTTTATTCAATTTCCTGCTCTATTCTTTCCAAAACATTGGTCAAACTTGCTGTGAAACTGACCCTTTTGTGTACTAGTTTTTGGAGGTAATTATAGTAGGTCCCTTACTTAAAACCCCTAATGCACAAATGGAAATAATTAATTCAGTGATCATTTGGAACTGGAACCTTTTTCCCATAACCACCTGTGTTATAACAAGATGTGTTCCTGAACATTTTCAGATCTAATTTCTGTAATTTTTGAATGATGAATTAAACATTATATAGACCTTAACATGGCAGAGGCAGCAACAGCAGTATGTTTTCCCTAATTGTTGTCCATTGTATCTTAACACAACACTGTACCTGCTCTCTCCCCTCTCACTTAAAGTGAAGCTGTCAGGTGCTTGGTATTATGGTGTGGGTAGAAATGGTGAGGATAATTGCAGTCTCAGGCTGTGTATTAGTGAGAGAAGAATGTCGAGAAATGGAAATGAGCCACTGTGTCAACGTCAGTTGCATATTAAACATATCACTGTTGCCCAACAAACCTAATGTTGTTATTATATCAGCAATTTTCCAAACATCATAACATGAACATACATATATGAATGCATATGGTAAAAAATATTGAGAGAAATTTTATAATTCACCTTTAACAAAAATAATTACTAATCTATAGGTCTTTATAATTTTTTACCAATCAAATATGAACTCTCCACACATGTGTAAAATGAACATAATTAAGTAACAATTCATTTGGTAAGAAATTAAAAATTTTTTTTTATATTTAGATTTAAAAAAATCTTAATTGTTAAATCTATAGTTCTGGCCCAAACCTTTGTTTGGTTAAAACAAAAAAAAATAAGAGGCCTGAATGTTCATTTCGCAGATGCTTTTTTGTAAGAAAATTTATTGGTTCCAAGTTTGAAAGGGGATGCTTGTAACTTGGTTGATCCTAAGTTTGAGACCTACTGTAGTGAGACCTACATACAATGACTTAAATTTTTGGAAATCCCCCCAAAAAATGGGAAAAAAAGGGATATCTATTGTAGCCCCATTCAAACCTGATTACTTTGCCTCCCATTTCCCAAGTGTTATGACCCCAATGGGTTTAGTGTTTCCCCATTAATAATAATATTTTTAAAATTTAAAAAATATTTTAAAACCCCACAGTTGGGCACACTTGTATCTTGCCTTTTTAAATTTTATTGTGATTTTAGTGAAATACCTAGGTAGTAGGTTGGTAGACAGAAACCGCCCGGGGAGGTACTACCGTCCTGCCAAGTGAGTGAAAAACAAATTTAATTGTTTTATGATGGTGGGTTGCTGGTGTTTTTTTCTGTCTCATAAACATGAAAGATTTCAGGTACATTTTTGCTACTTCTACCATTAGGTCACACTACACATTCATGTACAACATATTTTGCACCCCCTCGGGGTTTTTCTTCTATTTTCACAGTTCTTGTTCTTATTTCCCTTATCTCCATGGGGAAGTGGAACAGAATTTTCCTCCGTAGGCCATGGTGTCGAAAGGGGCGCCAAAAATGCCTGGAGCAAGGGCTAAAAAACCCCTTCCCTGAAAAAATTTCCCCAAATTAAAAGGAAAATTTTCTTTTTCCCTTTTTGGGCCACCCTCCCTCGGTGGGAAACGGCGGGCGTGTTGAAAAAAAGAAAGATTTATGAAAAAATTATTGATTTCCCTTGTTTGTTAAAATAAACTACCCAAGTATACTGAGGGAAAATATTTTCAGGGCTAATGTACGGGAAAGGGAAAAAACAAAAAAAACATTGTTTCTGTAGGTAGACATTAGAAAAAAGTAAAACCTCTCATTAATGGACTAATTGGGGGGAAAGGGGATGCGAGGGTGCCAAGTGTCTCCTTTCCAAAATTGTGAAATTAATATTTAATTATCATCTGGTTGCCTTCTGAAGTAGTGGACTTGACAGCTAATGCGTAGATGACTGGACCCCCAAGAATAGGGTTTTGGAACCCTGTACTACTACAGTAAAAAGTGGTCCCCGAGTTTCGTACTGCTCCCAACTCAACAGTCATGTAAAGTGTATTTTGTAAGTGTATTTGGGGGGCCCCGAAACGGACTAATCTAATTTACATTATGTTTTCCCTTATGGGAACAAATTTGTTCGGTAAAAACCCTTTCGAACAGCCTTCTGGAACGAATAAAGTATGAAACTCGGGTTACTGTAATGTATTATAGTAATTTTATAGTATTCCAGGTAATTTTAAAACTTTTGTGGCAAAGAATGGGGTTTAAACTGTTGGGGTGATAGTGGTGGCTCAAATAACTTTTATAGATGGCTGAAAAAGGGGGGGCAGAAGGATGTGGTTTTGGGAGAAGTTGTAGATACCCAAGATGTTGATGGTGATGAATGTAGATGGCTGAGAAACGTAAATGGTTCGGGAAATTGTTGAAAAGGGAACATGTTAAGAGCATAGGTTGTGAGTTTGTCCTATGGATATCTCACAAAGTTTCTTAACATATATTTTTCCACATATCCATACCACGGGGAAATGCCAACCTTTATGATTTCAAGCGTCCCCCTCAACACTGAGAACCAAAATTTTTCTCTTGTACCACCACTTGTTTTAAAAACCATTTTAATTACTTTACTTAATATGTTAAAAAAATTTTTCCAAAATGCTCAAAATCCAGGTAAAATTAAGCCTGAATGAAAAGGGTTTGGGTGAGTGAGCACTTAACAGGTGAGGGTAACTTATGGCTCAGTGAACAACCCAAAATTTAACAGCTCCTGGATGTGTGTCTTTTAGGCAATACCAAACAAATTTTTTGTCCTAGAAGTGACCATTTTGGCCCATAAAACCAACATCGGGTTAGTAGTCTTGTACCAATACTTCAGAAGACACCCAACACTATTGCTATGGGCAAAATGCAGAATTATGTACTTTTTGTCCTTTTTTTTCCGATAATTAGTGTTTTGTCCAGCCTTTTTTCCGAAATTGTAAAAATCCATCAATAAAAAGGTTTTATTGTACTTTTTTTAATTCAAACCCCTTTAACCCCCTTCCCACCCCTCCCCCTACAAGATTGAAATTTGGATAAATGATGTCAGTGAGTTTTTTTGTTTTTCCCTAAGTTGTAGTCAGCATGATGGCTTGATGAAAGAGGGCGACTAATATCTGAAAAGGTCAGTGGTTAAAGTCTTGTCTAATTAAAATGAGTCAGAGCTTTAAAGTTGAACTGGTGGGGTTTTAAAATGTTTGTTATTGAAGCAAAATGGCTAAAATTTTAAATTTATATTTTTTCCTTTTTTTTAAAAAAATTTCATATATTTAACTAAAAATTTGGGGAAGATCAAAAAAAAGGCAGTATTTTTATAAACTAATTCCACATCACTGCCTGCTTTTTTAAATTTTTACAGAACTATTACAGATTTTTTTAAACCTGTTATCTTTGTTTTCTTATTGAAACATTATTTTTTAATTTTTTTTATGGGGTTTTTTTATTTAGACATCGGGTTTTTTTATGTACTGTATTTTTTTATTGTACGGGGTAAGCCAGTATAGTAGTAGGTTGGTAGAAAGCAACCATTCAGGGAGGTATACTGTCCTGCCAAATGAGTGTGAAACAACCCTGTAATTTTTTTACATAATGTTAGGTTTGGGGTTTTTTTTTTTCTCTTTCACACCCCAAAGATAAGAGGTATGTCTTGCTACTTCCATTTACATTTTCACATTGCACATGCATGTACATGATATGGATATGCACCCATATGAGCTTTCTTCTGTTTTCTTAATAGTTCTTGTTCTTATTTATTTTCCCTTTTTCATCTCCACGGGGAAGGGGAAAAAGAACCCTTTCCCTGTAAGCCATGTGTGTCAAAAGGGCCACAAAAATGGGAGAAAGGGGGCTAGTAACCCCTTTTCCTTTTGTAAATTATTTTAATGTCAAAGAAAGTTTTAGATTTTTTTTTGGGGCCACTCTCCCTCGGGGGGTTGAATGTGACAGCGAGGGGGAGGCGGGAGGCTTTGGGAATGTCTTGTTTGGGGGCAATGTGGGTGTAAATATTATGCGGGGGTCTTGGGTTTGGAGATTAGGTGGTGGGGGTTTACTAAAAGTATTATCCAGAGGGCTGAGGAAGGAAGGTTTTTGAGGTGGTTTGGTCTTTTTGAGGAGATGAAGCAAAATGGATGTTTTGGGAAAGGTTTTATAAATTGTAGGGAAAGGGGGTTAAAAGGTTTTGTGTGAAAGGGGTATGAACATCCAGCAGGCATGTGAGAGCATTTTGGGGAATGAGTGGAGGAAAATATTTTTTGGGATCTGATGGGCTTTTGGGAGTGTGAGCAAAAAACTTTTTGTGAAGGGATTCGGGGAAAACCGGTTGCCGAACTTGTCTTGGAGGTGGGAATAAAACCCCTGGATTTAAAAAGGGGGTTGGGATATTTGCTGTTTGGAAAACATCTGAGCTGTCATGTCTACCTCCTCGGGCGTGTAATGGTTAGAGGGCCCACATATAGAGTACATTGGTACATATTACTGACATTCTTTCATGTCATTTAACTCGGGGGAGACGGGTGTTTTTAAAAAAATATGTATAATTATATTTTTAGTGGGGCATACTAATACTAATGTCTGGTGGGCTGCTGAATATGGGAGATGTTATCACAAGTCTGGTCTAAAAAAGAATATCTTTATTCTTTTTTTTACAATGTTTTTCCCCTTTCTTCCCCATAAAAGGTTAACAGGTTAGCATTAATTTATTTTATAAAAAGTGTGAAGAAAAAAGTGTGTAAGCATGTTAGATAGGAGTGAATGGAGACGAATGGTTTTGGGACCTGACGAGCTGTTGGGTGTGAGCAGGGTAACATTTTGTAAGGGTTCGGGGAAACCAGTTAATTGTTTTGGTTGGATTTGAGTCCTGGAAAGGGGAAGTACAATTCCTGCACTTTAAAGGGGGGGTTAGGATAGTGACAGCTGGGAGGGACTATTCTCAGCTGTCGTATATGAGCCCTTGCAAAGACTGTAATTATGTATGAGTGTGGTGAAATGTTGAATGATGAAATATTTTTTTTTTTGGGGATTTTCTTTCTTTTTGGGTCACCCTGCCTTGGTGGGGAGATGGCCACTTTTTAAAAAAAAAATTAAAGTTTTAAAAAGAATATGTACTGAAAAAATATGAAACTGTTCATATTGCTTAGAGTAAAATTTTCTAATTCAGTAACTACAGTGAGGTGGGCAGAGCTCTTTGTCTGAGGAATTGAATCTGATCTCTCTCTCTCTCCCTTGGATAAAACCCCTGATTTTTATTCCCCAGGACGGAAATTCCTACAGGTTTAGTGTTTTCCCCTGAAGTGTTTTACAGTAGTTACCTTTTGTCTGTAAGTCATTTTAACAGACCTTTTGTTAATGAATTTGGGAATTAAAGAATAAAATAGTTGGTCAGACTAATGTTGGGCAGTGGATTGTTCTTTTAAAACATTTGTTTGTTAGGGGAAGCATTTGTCTTCGATATTTTCCCCCCATACAATGGTTTAACACTGCACGGATTTTCTCCTTTAGATAGTGTTCGTTTCTGGTGGGTGGTTTTCCATACAACAGACTGTGCTGTTTCGGGAATTTTTGATGGGCTTTTTTGTTTAAATGGACAACATTTTTTGTTGCTTTTTGGGGAAGGTTATCTTGGAACTGTCAGCACACATTCGGGGCAAACAGTGATTGAATGAATAATAGTGAATGCATTTTCTTTTTAAAAAAATTATACACTGTTAATCAGTATATTTTTAAAAAATGAATAGTTCAGAAAAATTTGTTTTAATGTGATTATGGCCAGAAAAATTTTCAGAAATAATGGATAAAGTCCATGAAATCCAGAATTGTCTTTTTCTTACAGCCCAATGGGAAAATTTGTTATAACAGATTTTGTTAAATCTGAATTTTTTTTAAAGACAGTTACATATTTTCTAGGTAGTAGGTTGGAAAGACAGCATTCGCCCGGGGAAATACTACCGTCCTCCCAAAATGAGTTTTAAAAAAAAAAGCCTGTAATTGTTTTACAAGATGGTAGGATTGCTGGTGTCTTTTTTCTCGCCAAAACATGCAAAAATTTTGGGGTATGTCTTGTTACTTCTCCCACTTAGGTCATACAAAGCCTTTACGGGGTGCCCTCGCTATTGGGAAATAACCGCCCAGGACCCTTGCTTTTAACCCCAAATTTCGAAAGGCAATTTAATATTTCCCATTAAGAAATAATGGAAATACAATTAACCGCCCCAAAAAACCCAAAAATTTTTAAAAAATAATATATTTTAAAAAAATTTAAAGGTTCTACATACAAAAAATTACATACTACTACTAAAAGTATTAGTAAAAAATGCATTTTTTTTCCCTTTATTGAAGATTGTTATGGCATATGGAAGATAGGGAGGAGGAGAGAGGGGGGAGGGGGTTAATTTTTGGAAGGGGAACCCCCTCCAAAAGGACTTCAGGTATAAAAGCCCTATCGGGGGTTTCCCCTTTCTTTTTTTTTTTAATCCCACTAGGACCAGCTTGAGAGTTCACTAACACTTTAACAAAATAACTGTCCACAGTCCTTTTGTTTCTGGCGCCTTTTTAACATGTTCCTGAAGTAGGACATTGTTTGGGTCACTGAACACGCTGTTATGGCTTGTTTGATTTGCTCAGGGTGGTTTTTTTTCAACAAAACTTTGCAACCTTTTCCCAAATTGTACACATCTCCTTAATCTCTGAAGAAGGCACCTTCTTCAGTCCCTCTTCCCTCCTCCTCCTCCTCCTTGAATCAATAGCCTCAAATCTGGTCTTATGCTCTTCCTTTTTAGCTGTTGCAGCTCTTCAGTTGTTAGCTCTACCCTGGGGCCCTTTACCCCCCTCTTCCACATCCCCCCACTCACCTCCAACCCCGGGGACTTGCCCAATTCCACAATAGAGCCCCCCAACAGGCACAGGGTCGGGGGGTCAGGTCACCCCAAACCCTTCAAAATCCCCCCTGGACACAACCTGGCCACAATGGTCTCCGGCAGAGCTCAAAGTCCGGGAAGTCCCCTCCCAAGCCTTACCTATAAGGCCTATGCCCTTGGTATTAAAGTGATTCTTCCAGAACTCTTTTGGGGTAAATTAGTGCCCGGGGTCATTTCAAAGCATTTTTTTCAAACACTGCGTTTGTGTAGAGTTTTTGAAGTTACAGATGACCTGCTGGTCTATGGGCTGAAGGAGAGGAATGGTGTTGGGGAGGAAAGGGCTTCATTTTTAAAATCTGAAGTCTTCACACAGTAGGTCTTCCATGTTTTGAGGATGTGAAGGAGCAGTAACAGGAGGCATTTTTTTGTCCAAACCCTTTTTTTTTAGGTATTTTCTCACACGGGGGCCCATTTCTTGGATCCACTCACTGAAAAGTTGTTTTTGTGACCCATGCATTCGGGACTAGATCTCCACAAAAAACAATTTTTTTTTGGGCATATTGTGTTTTTTTTGGAAATTCGGGGGATTTTCGGGAGTGAACTAGTAAAGGTTTTCCAATTTAAATCCCCAGAGCTTTACTACACATCATTAAAAGTTAGCCTGTCTTTCATAGGCTTGTTTCCTGGCAGTCCCTTTTCCCCCGGGGAGTAATGTAGGCCCTGTTGGGCATTTTCTTTAAAAAACGGGCCTGTTTCCACAATTAAACACTTGTTCGGGTTTAAATTTTTTTCAGTCTTTATGTAGTCCTAAAACTTTATAAATTTTTTTTCAGCTGCACGTTTGTCTGAACTGGCAGCCTCACCTTTGCCCCCACATTATGAAAATGCCACTACGATTTTTAAATCTCTCAAACCAGCCTTTGCTGTTTTAAATTCACTCCCACAATAACACTGGTTGCAGGTTTTTTTTGCAAGATCGGCATGCAATTTCCCTTTTTCCCCCCTTTCAAAAAATGATTGACCCCAAACACACTATCACCTGCCAACTTTTTACCCTTTGGGATCCACACCAGCAACAACTTCTCAATCTCTTGATTTTTTGTGGTCTTTTTTTGGTCGCACAGTAACCCCTTTTTGCAACATCAGTTTCCCTTTAATTTGTTCATTCTTAAGCAGGATAAAGTGATAGTTGCCCTTTTTTTGCCATTTTCCTGGCAAGCCCACACATTCCCCCACCCCGTATTTTTGTATTTTTCCCTTGTGCCCACGGGGTTTTTCCCACTTTTTTCCCATCCCAGGGGTACCACTAGGAACTTTATTGGGACCCATGGAAATTTATTTCACAGTCGCATTTAATGAAAAAACTCCAAACAATTTTAATTAAGTGTGAAATGTCTGGATGGGCGTGGGGGTTTGTTCTCTCGAGTGAAAACCCGGGGGACTGGCTCCCCCCACGCCTGCGCGGTGGGCCCCCAAAGCGCCTGGGGGACAGGTCACGGACGCATTCGTTCGACTCGTGATATTTTTTTTCCCGCATGAGGGAATCAATTTTCTTGTTCTAATGACGATTTGTTCTACTGCCGAGCCATTCAAATACGGGGTCCACTGTACAAGCATATACATATATACCCCCCCTCTGGGTTTTTTTTACTTTTTTAAATAGTTCTTGTTCTTATTTCCTCTTATCTCCAGGGGAAAGGTGGAACAGAATTTTTCCCTCAGTAAGCTATGTGTGTCATAAGAGGCAACAAAAATGCCAGAAGAAAGGGGGCTGTCCCCTTCTCCTATATATTTACTAAATGTAAAGGAGAAGCTTTCATTTTTTTTTTGGGCCACCCCCCGGTGGGATATGGCCGGGTGTGTTGAAAAAAAAGAAGAAAACGTTTTCATATTTAATTAACAGTTCATTAAATCCCGAGTTATCTTCCCTCGTTGTTGCATGCACTGGGTAAATTTTTTATAAATTTACAGCCTTAGTTTTGAGGGAAATTTTTTTTAAAGGGCTTAGTCCATTGAAAATGAAAAAATTTTCCTTTACTTTACTCGTGAAAAAATTTTTAGTTAAAAAAGTAACCGGAGAATTGGCTTTTTTGCCACCACCACCCCCCAAACCCACTTCCACTCCCCAATTAATCCATTGAATCATTGGTTCACTTTATTTTAAAAGTGTGCTTTGTGTGTATTGCTTTTGTAGATTTTTAATTACCAGGTGACAGGAGGGCATGTTAGTCAGCCCGTTGTGTGTGGTGCGGCCAGCATCCTTTCCACCAGTGTTGCATCACAGTCGCAAGAACAGCAGCAGAAACAGATTCCTCCACAGGTATGACTGTTTCATGTTCTTTTTGGCATTTAAGCTTCATAGAAAAAGTTTAACTGAAACTGGTTAGCCCATTGTTGTTCACTGGTTTTTAAATGTATAATCCCCCGGGATGTTCTTTACCTCTCATCACTTTTTTTTTAGCTGTGGCTATTTGGAATTTATTGTAGTAATTATACCAGACATCAACTTTCCCATTTAAAAATTCTGGGTTTGCACTCTTGTTAAATTGATGTCCATGTTTAACCTTTTTTTCCAAGTTTCTGAACTCCCCAAAATTTTCTGACAATCCCGTACATAAGGGTTCAAACAATCCATTAGCCAGCTGATAGGAATGTTCATTCTGTAACTTTTTTTCCAACCTACACCCAAAAAACCTAGTCTCTTTAAGCAGTGGGTGGAAAATGGGTAACATGTTCTATAGTGGTCTTAATTTTGATAAAATTTTTTAAATTTTAAATTTTTTTATCAAGTTTTTTTTTAGGTGGTTGGACATTTAAACGAAGATGGAACACAATAAGATGGCTTGGAGGGTGTATAAATATGTATTGGGGAAGGCAGGGAAGGGGCTATCCCCGGGGCAGTCGATCCCGACACTAATAGCTTGATCGATCGCCATAAGTGTTTTGGAAAAATTTTTGATCTTTTTGTATTAAGTATATTAGTATAATAAAAAAACTACTGTCCTAAATGCTGTTAAAAATTTATTAACATTTGTCTACATGATGCTTAACAGGCCCCGACTCCATCCAAAAAATTGTCATTAAGTCAGTATCGCCAGAGAATATCCCGCCCGAAATAAAACACCAGCAGCAGCAACAGCATCATCATAAGTTAGTTGGGCCATCTCCGTAGCATCCTGTAGCGAAGAAGTCAGAATGTAAGTCTATTGCTTTTTTATGAAATACTATTTCAAGTTTTAGTATATTTTGACAGTCTTCCCTTTAACTGTCAGTGTTGAACTCTGCATCTCTGCTAGCACCCAGATATTTTGGATTTTTTTTTGAGAGGGTAATTTTGTGTATAATAAGAAAAAAAAAAAAATTTAGGGTCAATACTTAGGGGGTGTAGGGAGAGGGAGATTTTCCCGTAAAGTAGGCCTTAGGCAGGGGGTGTGTAATGTCACCATGTTTAACATATTTATAGATGGGGTTTGGAAAAGAAGTAAATGCTAGGGTGTTGGGGAGAGGGGGGTTATTAAATTACGGGGGAAAAAAATACAAAATAGGGTTGAAAAGTTACTTATTGCTGATGATACTGTGCTTTTGGGAGATTTTAAGAGAAGTTGCAAAAGGGTTTGGGGGGCGAGTTTGGGAGGGGATGAAAAAGGAAAAAGTTGGAAAATGAACATAGATGAGTAAGATGAGGGTATCAAATGGGGTTAGGGAAAGAAAATTTGGGTATCACACTGGGGACGGAGTTTGGGAAAAAGGGGGAATTTCAAATTTTGGAAGTAGACTTGTCAGTGGATGAGTTTTTAAAGGATGAAGTAAAAACCCTGAATTGCTGAAGAAAAAAAGGGGAGGTGGTGCATTGAGGTATCTGTGGAGACAGGGAAAATATCCATGGAGGTAAAGAAGTGAATGTATGAGAGGATGGGGTATCAACACTCTTATATGGATGTGAAACATGGGTTGTAAAAGCTGTAGCAAGGAGGAGGCTGGAGGCAGTGGTGGTGATGTGTCTAAGGGCAATGTTGGTGTAAATGATACAAAAATTCATAGTGTGGAAATTAGGAGGAAGTGTGGAGTTAATTAAAAATTTTTTCAAGGGGTGACGAGGGGTTTTTGAGGTGGTTTGGTCATTTAAAGAGGATGGATCAAATTGGGATGACTCGGAGGGTGTATAAGTCTGTAGTGGGGGGGGTAGGGTCGTCTTTTTGGGAAAAGGGTGGAGGAGGAAGTAAAAGAGATTTTTTTGTGCAAAGGGGGGCTTGGACATAGAGCGGGCATGTGTGAGAATGTTAGATATGAGTGAATGGAGACGAATGTTTTGGGACTTTACGAGCTTGGAGGAAAGTAGCGTTTTTGAAGGGGTTCAGGGGAAAATGGTTAGCTGGACATGACCCCGGAGGTGGGAAAATACAATGCCTGCACTTTTAAAAGGGGGGTTTTTGGGGTATTGGGGTGCTTTGAGCGATATCTGAACTGTTGAATCTGGGTGCCCTGCAAAGACAGTGATTGTGTGAATGATGGGAAAGTGTTTCTTTTTTTTGGGTACCATGACTTGGAGGGGACAGCCCGTGTTAAAAAAAAAACCCTACAATTTTTTAGTAGATCTTTGATCTTATAGCCAGTCTTTGTTCTGACACAAATTTCGTATTAAAAATACGGAAATAGAATCAAAAAAACACATTTCATTGTTCAAACGACAAGAAAGGTTTTAGACTAGGGATAGGGTGATGCCAAAATTTTTTCTGGTCTATATTAATACCATCAGTATTCCAGATACCCAATACCGATACCATCAGAATTAGTCAAAAGCCTATACTTAATTTTCAAATTCAAATTTAAATTTTTTTTTCCTTTCAAGTTTACATTGAGGTTATATAATTACAATAATGAGTTGCAGTTTATATTGAAATTATATAATTACAATAATGAGTTGCAATGCAAAGGAAAAAACTATCATGCCATGACATTATGGGCAGACTAAAAATTTTAAAGGCTTACAGACTACTTAATACTACTAAAAAATTTTTCATAGTTTGAGTTGTACATCTGTTTTTTAAATTTTAGCAAAACAGCAAGTTTACTCAAATTAACAATCTGAAAGGGTATAACATTGGGACAAGTTGAAAGTATTTTGGAGGGTTTTTTATATCACTAGTAAATAATTAAATTATATTATTTGGAAAGGGATTGAGTATATATTGAGTTTTTTGTTTGGGGGGGAGTATGTGGTTTTTTAGAAGAGTCTTAAAAGATGTTCAGACCGGGGTTTCTTTAGTATTTCTGGTAATGAATTCCAAAAATTTTTCAGCCCTTTATGTGCATAGAGTTTTTGCACAGTGTGATATGGACACGGGTACATCAAACGTGATCTGTGTCTAGTGTTATGGTCGTGTGTCCCGTTAACCCTTTTCCGGGGCTCCCCGGGAAAAAGATAATTTCAAATGTGTTTCATATGAGGGGTAGAGTAACTCCCAAAGTAAGGATAATGAGCCCATATAATTAAATTTAAAAAAAATTTTTTACGCAATTGCCAATTAAGGACCGTCTACAGGCGGTCCCGACCAAAAGGGGGTCAAACCCGAATGTTGCAAATTTGCAATTGTTTAAAAAAACACCAAATAAGTATTTTTCTATTTTATTATACTAAATAAAAATCAAAAACACAAATGAACTTGTTTCCAAACATTTTTTAGGTATGAAAAAAATAAAAATGAACCAAAAGCAACATGGACACATTGCAAAAAGGGGTAAAACTTTCCCAAATCCCATATTCCTGAATTTCCCGAGAAAAACAATCATTCTTGATCACTAATTTTTTAAAGAAAAGGGTATGAAGCAATTTCTTTCCCCTTTTTGATGCATAGATTTACCGCATACGGCACACAAAAATGAGGATGTGACATGATTTTTGTTTTGCTGCAATAATTGCATGTAAATATTCTGCCTTGCAGGGCCCGTGACCTAGCATTTTATCAAACCTTTTTTGGTCAAACCTCACACTGTCATCAGGCCTTTCTGCCCTTGGTACTGCACTGGAGATGGCAACAGGTCATCTGGTTCTGGATCTGAGTCACTTTCCACCAAAAAGCAAAATATTTGAACTTCTGTTGGAAAGGCACAATAGAACAATTTTTCATTGATCTGGGAAAGACAATAAGAATGTTCTGTACACACCCAGACCACTACAAAATTTATATATGCCCAGAAATTTTTATATAAATATTTATTTACTGAAATTTGAAATGTGGCCCTTTTTGGGGGGGACCGTCTGTACCCCGGTCCTTTTTTTTGCACTTTTTTTTAATTGCATGGTACACTCAAAATTATGCATATCTAACTCCCGAAAATATTAAAATATGCCTAAACTATTCATTTTAAAACTGGACACAACAATAAGTACTTTGACATTGTAGAAGTATAATCACAGTGTATATGAGTGGAAGAAGAGCAAAAATCTGGCTCCGGGGGACGCCAAGCGGGGGTTTTTCATTTTGGTCTCTCAACCAATGGGAAGCAAGCAGATGCCGGTCTCCCTTAGCTGGAAACGACTCACAAAAAGGCTTGTGATTGGTCAGAAACAAAAGAACGGGAACCTAGATGCGCTGGGGGAGTAGGAGAAAAAAGTAAAAAACACGTGTTTAGGACCGTTTTCACGGTCCTGCCCGGGAAAGGGGTTTAAAGGGTTTGGGGAGCAGAAGTTTGAGTGGAGGGTTTATGTTTTAAGTGTAGTGTAGAGGCACAGTAATAAGTATGGATATTCTTGATAGTGAGTAGTTTTAGACTTTTTTTAAAAATTGGTGGAGTATTTTTCCGGGGGTGGGGAAATTTTTTATCATTCTGACTGCGGGCCTTTTTTTGGGGTTTTTAGTGGTCTCATTTATTGGTTGTTGATCCCCATGCCTTTTCCCTAGGTGAGATAAGGGTAGATGAGTGAATGATAGTGCAAGGAGAGCTGATTGTGGAACATAGTACCGTATCTTTGATAATATGTATGCCTACTGTTTTGGAGATTTTCTTGAAAATTTGTTGTATATGTGTCTGGAATTTGGGCTCTGTCAAGGTGGATCCCCAGGGAAATTTTCCCCCTGCGAGTCTTGTGATGGGTGAACCGTTTAGCGTTATGTTAAGTGGAACATTTGTAGCTCTGTTTCCAAATTGAATGAAAAAGGTTTTGTCAGTATTGAGAGTTAATTTTTAGTTTATCCAGGTAGATATTTTCTCCCCAAAGTGTTAACAGTGTTGGGTGGGGTGACTGGGTTTGGATGGGGAAGACATATGTTGTGTCATCTGCAAATAATATGGGTTTTAGTAGTTGTAATGCATTCAGTAGGTCATTGATGTAAATGAGGAAGAGGAGTGGGCCAAGGACACTTCCTTTGGGGGTCCACCAAAGTATGGTATTGGTGGATATCTGCTAAAATTTTTGGGAGTATTGGCCTAAACTTGAATAAATTTTTATGATATTGGGTATCTGGCAATATTAATGGTTTAATATGAACCTAAAACGATTGGTATCCCAAAAAAATTTTGGCATCATCCCATCCCTAGTATGTTTGAATACTGAACTCTTTTTAAAACTTGTAATTAAGTTATTTAGAGCAGTGCTTTTTTTTAGTCTTTTTTTTTTGGGGTTTTCCCTCAATTTCAAATTTTCTCAATCCTAGCAGCACTGTATCAACATGTATTCTGTTGCCATCACTCACTCACTCACTCACCCAACCCCCACTCACTCCCCCCCTCACCACTGTTGAAGGGGAAAATTTATTACCTCTTTTTTTGTTTGAGGTAACTTTTTGGTGGGAAAAAAAGTTTAAAAGAAAAAACATGATTTTTGAAAAGGAGTAAAAAAATAGATGTATAAAAGATTCTAAAAATTTTTTATGAGAATCATGGGGAAAAAAAGTGGAAGGTGGTTAGGGGGGTACCATAGATACAGTAATTTTTTTTTTTTTTTTTAACGTCGGCCGGGGGCCCCCGGCAGGGTGACCCGAAAGAAAATCCCCAA
This sequence comes from Cherax destructor, assembly GCA_009830355.1. Classification (NCBI taxonomy): domain Eukaryota; kingdom Metazoa; phylum Arthropoda; class Malacostraca; order Decapoda; family Parastacidae; genus Cherax; species Cherax destructor. The sequence continues at coordinate 46,397 of WNWK01005872.1, forward strand.
AAAAAAAACTTTCATCATCATTCAACACTTTCACCACCTCATACATAAATGTTTTGCAGAAAAAAACCGAACGACAGCTGAGAATAGTCCCCCCCAACTGTCACTATCCCGGGCCCCTCCCCAAAGTGCAGGGGATGTTTGGGAAAAAAGAAAAAATCCCAAAAAATCAATTAACTGGTTTCCTGAAAACCCTTAAAAAGTTACCCTGCTTTACCTCCAACAGGTGTCATGTCCCAAAAAACCCTTGTCTCCATTCACTCCTTTTCAGTCCCCGCTTTTAAATTCCAAACCCCCCACCCCAAAACCTCCTTTCCCCCCCCTCCAAAAATTTTTTGAGGCGACCCCCCCCCCCTTTTTACAGGTTTTTAGCCCCCAAATTTCATTTTATCCATTCTCTCCCAAAAGGGCCAAACCACCCCAAAACCCCCTTAGCCCTCAAAAAAATCTTTTAGTAACTCCAACCCCCAATTTCTTTTAAAATTTTCTAAATATTTACCCACAATGGTTAACCACTACTGCCCCCAGCCTCCTCCCCGCTGGGAGCCCCAAAACCCTTGGGGTTCACACCCCTATAAGAGTGTTGGTAACTATACTTTTTAAATTCCCCTTTTTTTGCCTCCATGGATTTCGTTTTTTTTCTCCCCTTCCTCCACACCATACCTTTTTTTCCCTTTATCAAAATTTTTGGGTTTCCTCATCCCTTTTAAAACCCCTCCGCTGGCACGTCAACTCCCCAAAATTTTAAAAAAAATTTACTTCTTCCATTTCCCTCTCTCCAATGTGATATCCAATTTTTTTTTATTTAAAAAGTTTGGTACCCTCATCACCTTATTTTCATTTCCCTTTTAAATTTCTATTTTCACACTCTCCCAAACTTTTCCCATAACCTTTTCAACTTTTCTTTAGAATCTCCCATAAGCCGTATCATTAGCAAAAAAAATAACTGTTAAATATTTTTTCATTTAATTTAATTTAATCCCATCCCCCTCCCCAACCTCTAGCATTTTTCTTCCTTTTTTAAAAACCCCTCTATAAAAAATTTTAAACAACCATGGGGGACATTACACATCCCTGTCCAAAAACATCTTTTTCCCGGGAAAAATTTTCCCTCTCCTACACACCCTAACCTGAGCCTCACTATCCTATAAAAATCTTTACAGCCTTAGTTTTCTCCTTTTATACCTTTTTCAAATTTTTCCCCTTCTCCCTTTTACTCTTTTCAAAGTTTTTTTAAATCCCTAAAAAACAATAAAACTTCTCTAACCTTTTTCTAAATACTGACTTTGTTCCCAAAGTAAAAAACTTGATCCACATCCCCCACCCCTCTAAAACCCCCTTGCTCATCTGCAATCCTACTCTCTGTCTTACCTCTAATTCTTCCAAAATCCCCGGTATACTCAGTAAACTTATTCCCCTATAATTTTTCACTCTTTTTTCCCCCCTTTCCCCTTTATAAAGGAACTTTTAAAATGCTCTCTTAATCCCCAGGGGCCTTCCCCCTTTCATACATTTATTTATTTTTTTTTTAACACATCGGCCCATTCCCCCCAAAGGGAGGGGGGCTCGGAAAAAAAAAATTTCATTTCAACCCCTCACTTCTTGCCCAGAGGGGGGCCACCCCCTCGTTAAAAACCCAAAATTAACACCCTCCTTCAAATGAACCTGCCCTTCCCCTCTCCCGGACTCAAGTCCGGCCTGCCCCGGTTTTTCCCGAATCCCCTTTATAAAGTGCTTTGCTCCCCTCCCAGCAGCAAATTAAAACCATTTTTCCCCCATTCACTCCCTTTTAAATAGCACAGCATGCTTGTGGAAAACCCAAACCCCCCCCAAAAACCCCTTTTTCCCCCCTCCCCCCAACCTTTCCCCAGGGGACCCCTACCCCCCCTTTCCCCCCCTGGGGGGAAAACCCCTTGAGGCATTCCCATTTTGGTTTCCCTTCCTTCCCTTTTCCCTGTCCGAAACCCCCTCAACAATCTTCCTCAGCCCTCTGGATAAAAGGGTTTTGGGAATCCCCCCCTCCCCCTAATTTCCAAACTCCAATTCTCTGCATTATATTCACCACACATTGACCTCAGACATGCATCTCCACTGCCCCCCCTTCTCGTTGACATTCATCACCCATCTTCACACCCATACAAGAGTTTGGGTAATATCTCTCATACATTTCCCTTTCTTCCCTGGACAAAGTTCTTTGTCTCCAAACTCAAATACCACTCACCCTTTTCCTCATCAATTCTATGTTCCTCATCCTTCATAGACCCCTCTGCTGACATGTCCACTCCCAAATATCTGAATCATTCACCCCCTCCATACTTTCTCCTCCAATCTGATATCCAATTTTTGTCACCCAATCTTTTGTTATCCTCATCACCTTTTCTTTCCCATATTCACTTTCAATTTTCTTCTTTTTCATACCTTAAAAATTTATCCACCAACCTCTGCAACTTCTCTTCAGAAACTAAAAACACAGTGTCATCAGCAAAAAACCCAAACCCTCCCGCACTATATCCCCTGCTTTGACATTTCTGTTGATCCCGTCAGTTCCCGCTGCTTTACCCCTTTCATTCTACGTGCCTCCCCCCTCCCCCACACTCACATCCTGCTCTTTTTCCCCCTCTTTGTCCTCCTCCCGTACATGTTCCGCCCCTTTTGTCATCCATTTAAAAGTTCCTCTTTCCCCGTCCCCCAATCCTCCATCCCCATTACTAATTTCCCCTACTTTTTTTTTTAACTGACAAATCCATTTTTCCACTTTCTTACCTTGTTATCTCATAAAATTTTTTTTTTTTACAAAAATTTTTGCAGATTTCCCCATTTTTTTATCCCTTTTTTTTTTTTGCATCTCTCCCCCTCTCTTCCCTTTTTTTTACTCTCCATATATCTGCTCTTCTTTTCCTTCTTTTTTGTAAAACCTTTCATAAGCTCATTTTCTCTTTTTACCCCCTTTACTTCTTCTTTCCCCCAACTCCTCCTCTTTCCCCCTGCACCCACCCTCCTATAGCCACAAACCCCCCACATTCTAATACTGCATTTTAAAACTACCCCAACTCTTTCAACCCCCCACTAATCTTTACCCCCCCTTTTCTGCCAATAGTTTTATCTACTCCCCGCCCCCCTTAGTTTTCCCTTTTACCTCTCTTTTATTTGTTGCCTTTTTCTTTTTTTATCTATTTTTTACTCTAACTGTAGCTAAAAATAGTGATCCCATATATCCGTTTTCCCCCCTTTTAAAATGCATCCCCGAACCTACCCCCAACCTTTTATCCCCCAAAAACAAAACCCAAAACATTTCATTAGTTATATCATATTTTATGTATATTTATTTATTTTTTTTATAAAAATTTTTATTTTTAAAAAACCCCTTTCTACACATATATTTTTGGTTTCCCCTTTACATTTTCCCCCCAAAATTTCCCCTACTCCCCCCTAAATTTTTTCCCCCTTGAAAGATCCCCCCCCAAAATTTTCCCCTCCTTTGGTTCAAAACTCCCCCCATTCCCCCATTTCCCCAAAACCCTCTCTCCCCTACACTTCTCTCTTCTCCAGGTGCATAAACACTTACATCCCCTTTTCATCCCCCTTTTTTTTACTCCAAATCCTTGAATTTATTTTATTTCCCTCTTTATCCATAACAATTTTTAACATTATTGCCATTTCATCTCTCATTTGAAACCCTGACCCAATCCCCTTTATTTCTCCCCACTGAAAATCTCCTCCCCTTATTTGTCTCATTTAAACCAGGGTATTCTTTCATTCTCTTCAATCATCTCTTTCTTATCATTACCATCCACGCCCTTCAAACACCCCATTTTGACATTTTTCTTCTTTTTTTTTGTAAGCTTGGAAAAGGGTTACAACCCATTTTCCCCGCTTTTTGGGCAAAACACCGGGCTTCGGGGGGAAAATTCTTATTATTTTCCCCAAAGTTTGAAAGGAAAACAATAAAACAAAACATTAAGATAAAATAAAAGAAAACTCGGGTGATGTATACAAAAACGTGTACAGTGGTCCTTTTTTTGTGCATCCCAAAATCGAACATTTAGAAGTTATTTTTAAGTGCTGTTGCAAGTGTTTTTTTGGGGGTCAAATAGATAACCTCGTGACATTATTTCTTAAGGAAGTAAATTGTTCGGTTGGCACTTGAGCAGCATTTGGAAGATTTTGGGAAAAACCCAAACCCCGTATATTTTCATAAATTAAGTAGAAGTACAAGATGTACCAAATCTTCATGTTTATAGACAGAAAAGGACAACAATCCACCATCATGTAAAATAAATACAGGCTTTTTTTTACACTCACTTTGGGGGACGGGGTACCTCCCCGGGGGGTTGGACCAACCTACTACCCATAAAAAAAATTTTTCTCGTCCACCAGGGCCAATTTGCAAACCTGTAGCAGGAACCAGTAGCAGTAGCAAGTGAAATAGTTTAGGGAAAAAGTTAATTAAAAATTTGAGAAAAATAATGGAAAATATATTGGGGATTTGAAAGTCATATGTCAGAAGGGGGTCCTAAAAATTGAAATGAATAATAAATGAGGAAAGCCCATAGCAGGTATGCAGGGGTTTTTAAAAAAAATTGATCAATGGTTTTAAAACAAAATTGGTACAGTGATTTTCCCCTGTCATGAGTGAGGGGCATGGCTCAAGTGTAAAAAGGGAGGATGAAAAGCGGGGAATGTGTTAGAGATAAATGTGGTGAAATTATGCAGAAAAAAAAAATAAAGAAATAAAAGATAAGGGCTTGTTGGAATTCAGGGAGTAGGGAGAGGTTTTCAAGATGGTTGGATCTTTAAAAGGGAAAAAAGGTAAGTTGAAAAAGAGGCTGTATGAATCGGGCATGGCTGGAAGGAAATGTACCAGGACGGGTTGGGGGGCCAAAATGAATTTTGAAGGCAAGGTGATATTGGGCACCATTTGACATGTTAGTTTGAAAAAGTGGTTTTTGGGGTTTGACCTATCGAGCAAATACTCCAAAAAATTCGGGGAAAAGTTGGGTTGTTACAGTATTGGGGGGGGAAAGCAGGGTTATTTGAAAGTTGTGCGGGGATGCTGCATTTTTGGAAGATTAATTAACTTGTATCCATCAACTTTTTTTTTGGGTGCAATGTGTAATTATCATATTCTAAAAGTAACAAAAAATCTTTTGAACAACCTTCAAAAGAAAAAATGACTATTTCCCTAGACCTGTGCAACAAAAACCCTTTAAGCACAGTACTATTATAAGCCCCCCGGAAAGAAGGTGCTGGCCCTCATTCCCCTGGGGCATCTATTACAACAACCTTTTTAACATACTCATATCCTCTTTTTCCCCCCATTACACTGCAGTGTAAATAAAAATATTATTACCTTTTTCATTATCTTTTTAAATTTAAAGATGAGTCGTAGATCTTTCATTATATTGGGTTTTTGACTCTTTTGTAAAAGCTTTTTCTTTGCCTTCTCTTTGGTGGGGTTTTTCAAAATTGAGTCCTGGGGCGGAAGGGAAACCTTTATCAAAAAAGGAGGGTGGAGGATTTAAAATTGGGGGGTAAACTGTGATGTCAACCATTCGGAGTCATATTTTTTTTGGGACCCTCCTTGGGAAAACGAATGAGTTTAAAAAAAAAATAAAAATTGGGGTTTTAATATAGAATACAAAAATATATCTTTCCCCTTTACTCCTCTTTAACCCCTTTTTGTGGTTTTTATAAGCTTCATTAGGCCCGGGTTCCTCACGGGATTTTCGTCGAAATATCAGGGAATTGGCGGTAATTTTTCCCCAGAAAGAGAGAATGGATCTGTGCAGTGAGTGTAGTTTTAAAAAACCTGCCCCATGGGACATGTAAAAAAAAAACTATGACTATGTGTTTGGTTTAAAATAGCACAGAGGTGTTTCTGGAGGGTTTTAAATGTTTTATTGGCTGTTTTTTTATTATTTAGAGAGGGTTTTACTGTATGTGTATTTTGGAATATTGGGTTTTTTCTGTTTGTACTTTTTGTATTTTTTGAAATTTTTATGAATATCTTTTATATTTACTTCAGCTCTTATGCGGGGTGACAAACTTGGAGTTTTAAAGATGCGTATTAGAATGTGGACACAAGTTTGTGGCTATAGGAGGGGGGCAGGGGGAAAGAGGAGGAGTGGGGAATGAAGAAGTAAAGGGTGGGGGAAAAAAAAAAGAGAAAAAGGTATCTTATGAGGGGTTTTTTACAAAACAGAAGTGTTAATAGAAGAGCAGAGTACAGTGGTACCCGAGTTACGATATTTTTTCGTTCGAGAATGCTGTTCAAGTGCCATTACCAAACAATTTTATCCCCAAAAGGGAATAATGTAAAATTGACTAGTCCTTTTACCCCCCCAAAATATATTTTACAAAAGCATTTAAAAAAAACTTACATAAAAGGGGATTTGGGGGACCATCGTAACCGAGGTACCACTGTATATGGAGAGTTAAAGAAAGGTGAAGAGAGTGGTGAGAGAGTGCAAAAGGAGAGCAGATGAAAAAGTGGGAGAGGCCCTGTCAAGAAATTTTGCTGAAAACAAAAAAAATTTTTGGGAGTGAGATAAACAAGTTAAGAAAACCTAGTCAACAATGGATTTGTCAGTTAAAAACAGAGTAGGGGAGTTAGTAGACGGGGAACTGGAGGTATTGGGTAGATGGAGGGAATATTTTGAGGAACTTTTAAATGTCGTGAAAAAAGGGGAGGTGGTAATTTCTGCTGGCTAGGGAGGTACAACATCGTTTAGGAGTGAAGAAGAGCAGGATGTGAGTGTGGGGGAGGTGCATTAGGCATTACGTAGAATGAAAGGGGGTAAAGCAGCTGGAACTGACGGGATCATGACAGAAATGTTAAAAGCAGTGGGGAATATAGTGTTGAAGTGGTTGGTATTTTCAACCCCCACTCACTACTCGGAGCTACTTGCACTAGCCCAAATTTCTGCCAATAGATGCTTATATCTCACCCTAACTTCCGCCCCCTTAGTTTATACACTTTTACCTCTCTTTACTTGCTGTTGCCATTCTCTTTTTGTCCCATCTACCTTTTACTCTAACTGTAGTTACAACTAAATAATGATCCGATATATCCGTTGCCCCTCTATAAACATGTACATCCTGAAACCTACCCATCAACTTTATCCACCAATACATAATCTAACAAACTACTTTCATTACGTGCTATATCATACCTTGTATACTTATTTATCTTCTTTTTCATAAAATATGTATTACTTATTACCAAACCTCTTTCTACACATAGCTCTATTAACAGTTCCCCATTTACATTTACCCCTGACACCCCAAATTTTCCTGCTACTCCCTCCACAATATTTTTACCCACTTTAGCATTAAGATACCCAACCACATTTACTCTTCCCCATTTGGTTCAACACTCCCCACGCACTCACTCAACATTTCCCAAAATCTCTCTCTCTCCTCTACACTTCTCTCTTCTCCAGGTGCATAAACACTTACTATAACCCACTTTTCACATCCACTTTTATTTTACTTGAATTTAAACATTTATACTCCCTTTTTTACAGGCCATAACTGATTCAGCATTATTGCCACTCCTTCTTTAGCTCTAACTCTATTTGAAACTCCTGACCTAATCCCCATTTATTTCTTCCCACTGAAACTCTCCTACCCCCTTCATCTTTGTCTCACTTAAAGCCAGGACATCCAGCTTCTTTCATTCATAACATCTACAATCATCTCTTTCTTATCATTCGCACAACATCCACGCACATTCAAACATCCCACTTTGACGGTTTTCTTTTTTTCTTTTTAGTAAATCTATACAGGAAAAGGGGTTACTAGCCCATTGTTCCTGGCATTTTAGTTGACTTGGAGTGGTTGGTATTTTTATTTAATAAATGTATGAAAGAGAACATGTATAGTTCTTATATAAAGGGAAGGGGATAAAAGAGAGTGTAAGAATTATAGGGAATAAGTTTACTGAGTATACCAGGTAAAGTGTATGGCAGGGTAAGAATTGGGAGGTAAGACAGAGAGTAGGATTGCAGATGAGCAAGGAGGCTTTAGAGTGGGTGGGGGATGTGTAGATCAAGTGTTTACAGTGAAGCTTATATGTGAACAGTATTTAGGTAAAGGTAGAGAAGTTTTCATTGCATTTATGGATTTAGAAAAGGCATATGATAGAGTGGATAGGGGAGCAATGTGGCAAATGTTGCAAGTGTATGGAATAGGTAGTAAGTTACTGAAGGCTGTAAAGAGTTTTTATGAGGATAGCGAGGCTCAGGTTTAGGTGTGTAGGAGAGAGGGAGATTACTTCCCGGTAAAAGTAGGTCTTAGACAGGGATGTGTAATGTCACCATGGTTGTTTAATATATTTATAGATGGGGGTTGTAAAAGAAGTAAATGCTAGGGTGTTGTGGATAGGGGTAGGATTAAATTATGGGGAATTAAATGCAAAATGGGAGTTGACACAGTTACTTTTTGCTGATGATACTGTGCTTATGGGAGATTCTAAAGAAAAGTTGCAAAGGTTAGTGGACGAGTTTGGGAGGGTGTGTAAAGGTAGAAAGTTGAAAGTGAACATAGATAAGAGTAAGGTGATGAGGGTATCAAACGATTTAAATAAAAAAATTGGATATCACATTGGAGAGAGGGATTGGAAGAAGTAAATGTTTTCAGATATTTGGGAGTTGACGTGTCAGCGGATGGGTTTATGAAGGATGAGGTTAACCATAGAATTGATGAAGAAAAAAAGGTGAGTGGTGCGTTGAGGTATCTGTGGAGACAAAAAACGTTATCCGTGGAGGCAAAGAGGAATGTACGAAAGCATAGTTGTACCAACACTCTTAAATGGATGTGAAGCATGAGTTGCAAATGCTGCAGTGAGGAGGAGGCTGGAGGCAGTGGAGATGTCCTGTCTAAGGGCAATGTGTGGTGTAAATATGCAGAAAATTCGAATGTGGAAATTGGGAGAAGGTGTGGAGTTACTAAAAGTATTTGTCAGAGGGCTGAAGAGGGGTTGTTGAGGTGGTTTGGTCATTTAGAGAGAATGGATCAAAGTAGAATGACTTGGAGAGCATATAAATCTGTAGGGAAAGGAAGGCGGGGTAGGGGTCGTCCTCGAAAAGGTTGGATTTAGGGGGTAAAGGAGGTTTTGTCTGCGAGGGGCTTGGACTTCCAGCACGCATGTGTGAGCGTGTTAGATAGGAGTGAATGGAGACGAATGGTTTTTGGGACCTGATGAGCTGTTGGAGTGTGAGCAGGGTAACATTTTGTGAAGGATTCAGGAAACCAGTTAATTGATTTAGTTGGACTTAGAGTCCTGGAAATGGGAAGTACAATGCCTGCACTTTAAAGGAGGGGTCTGGGATAGTGACAGCTGGGAGGGACTATTCTCGGCTGTCATATCTGAGCGCCTCTGCAAAGACAGTGATTATGTATGAGTGTGGTGAAAGTGTTGAATGATGATGAAAGTATTTTCTTTTTGGGGATTTTCTTTCTTTTTGGGTCACCCTGCCTCGGTGGAAGACGGCCGACTTGTTGAAAACAAAAAAAAGAGTTAGTGAAGAAATTAGGTGTGAATGATATCATGCAGCAGCAGAAATCTCTTGGTGGTTTGGTCATGTAGAAAAGTGAAACAAGATAGGTTAATCAAAATGGTGTATAAATGAGGGATATAGGAGATGGTTAAGTTAGGGGTTTCACAATACACACAAAACTCACCCTCTCAAGAGAATACTCTGGTCTGTCCTAGAGCATTATCAAATCACAGATGGGATTTCAGAACAAAGGATAGTTAGTTTTAGTTTTGAGGTGGGAAGTACAATTCCTGCACTTTGGAAGATGGGTTGGGGATCTTGTTGATGAGTCATTTGAATCATGATCCTTGTGCACCTCCAGAGAACAGCCTTGTAATGAATGATGGTGAATGTTTTCTTTTTTTGGCTTATTCTGCCTTGGTGGGAATTTATTCTTGTAGTTTTAGGATTTGGATAATGAAGAGTTTTATTTAATAGTCTAACTAATTATATTGTTCTTGTCTTGTAAATGTTTGTATTTTCAACTTGCAGACGGATAAGCCTAGATACATTGCTGGTCGTTAGCGGTATGTAGCAACTGTGGCATACTGAGTGAGGACCTAAATCGCTGCCAACGGTGCAATCACAGGTTACCCAATAGTGTGCGAACTCTTCCTTCAGCACAAACTACAGCCTCCATCAAAACCTCCACCAGTGATTCACAGGCGATCTCTAATAGAGGGATTTCACTTCCAGTACCATTGTCGAAACAGGTAATCACTTTTATTTTTTTTTATATGTAATTTTTAAGCTCTTTGAATTAGTAATTAGTAATTTAGTAAAATATTTAATGCCAAGGTAGTAGCCAAGTTTAACCCCTTTTATTGTCGGACCGTAATATTAAGGCTTGCGCCAGTGTCGGTCCTGTAATAGAACACCAAAATTCTAGCAGCTTCCAAACTTGTGGGGGAAAGCTTGTAGGCCTATATATGAGATAATGGGTCTGAGTGGTCAGTGTGTGCAGTATAAAAAGAATCCTTCAGCACGCAGTTCATAATCAGAAAAGAAACTCCGACCATGTTTTTTGTTTAAACCAGTGAATTTGCTGTGTATTTTTGTATGGTATTTATGGTTGTATTCTCATTTTCTTGGTCTCATTTGATAGAATAGAAGATATATTACAGAACTAGAGATGATTTTGAATGGTTTACGGACTAAAGGTACCTTGAAATTGAGCTCAAAGTAGCGGAAGTGTTCGATTTTTGCCGATGTTCAAGCGTAAACAAATCACGTCATGCATCCAATACACATCAACTGGTGGGTCTAATATGCTTTCACAAATGCGCTGATGTTATTTATACCATTTTTACAACAATGCAGTAGTCTTCATAACAGTAAATCTTCTATTTTTTGTGTGAATAAAAATTCAAAATGGAAAGCAAGAGTAATATAAGACAGGCCTGGAGATGTGACTAATGAACAAAGAAAATGTTATTTAGTGCTAGGAATGTTTGCATTGTTAATTCTGGATCTTTTTAAATTGGCCTTCCTTGAATTGTTTATACACTTTTACCTCTCTCTTACTTGCTGTTGCCATTTTTTTTGTCCCATCTACCTTTTACTCTAACTGTAGCTACAACTAAATAATGATCTGATATATCTGTTGCCCCCCTATAAACATGTACATCCTGAAGCCTACCCATCAACCTTTATCCACCAATACTTAATCCAACAAACTACTTTTCTTACGTGCTATATCATACCTTGTATATTTATTTATCCTCTTTTTCATAAAATATGTATTACTTATTACCAAACCTCTTTCTACACATAGCTCAATTAATGGTTCCCCATTTACATTTACCCTGGCACCCCAAATTTACCTACTACTCCCTCCACAACATTTTTACCCACTTTAGCATTAAGATCCCCAACCTCAATTACTCTCTCACTTGGTTCAAAACTCCCCACACACTCACTCAACATTTCCCAAAATCTCTCTCCTCTACACTTCTCTCTTCTCCAGGTGCATAAACACTTACTATAACCACTTTTCACATACAACTTTTTTTTACTCCAATTATTGGAACAAATTCGTTTTGGTAACAGCACTGGAACAGCCTTCTGGAATGAATTACTGATGAAACGGGTACCACTGTACATGGTTATAGTTTTGCTTTTGCCATCATGCCCCATGTGGGCTGTGCAGACTCCTTGCACAGACCCATTCTCTTGTATCTAGGCCAAAGTTTACTGCTCAAAGCTTATCTGAGTGAGTTGGGTCTGACAAAAACTACATAAGGAACCCTGGCCTCAATGATGTAGTTATACTTGACAGCCAGAACTATGGGAGGACCCCCGGCCTCAATGATGTAGTTATACATGACAGATAGAACTACGTGGGGGAACCCTAGCCTCAGTGATGTAGTTATATGTGACAGCCACTGAAAGTTAATGGTCCAGTTGTGTCCATAATCTTACTTTTATATATGGTTATAGGAGGGTGGGCAGGAGGAAAGAGGAGGAGTGGTGGAATGAAGAAGTAAAGGGTGTGATAAAAAGAAAAAGGTAGCTTATGAGGGTTTTTACAAAACAGAAGTGTTAGTAGAAGAGCAGAGTATATGGGGAGTAAAGAAAGGTGAAGAGAGTGGTGAGAGAGTGCAAAAGAAGAGCGGATGAAAGAATGGGAGAGGATCTGTCAAGAAATTTTGCTGAAAACAAGAAAAATTTTGGAGTGAGATAAACAAGGTAAGAAAGCCTAGGGAACGAATGGGATTTGTCAGTTAAAAACAGAGTAGGGGAGTTAGTAGATGGGGAGCTGGAGGTATTGGGTAGATGGCGGGAATATTTTGAGGAACTTTTAAATGTCGATGAAAAGAGGAGGCGATAATTTCATGTACTGGCCAGGGAGGTACAACATCGTTTAGGAGTGAAGAAGAGCAGGATGTGAGTGTGGGGAGGTGCGGAGGCATTACGTAGAATGAAAGGGGGTAAAGCAGCTGGAATTGACGGAATCATGACAGAAATGTTAAAAGCAGGGGGATATAGTGCTGGAGTGGTTGGTATTTTTGTTTAATAAATGTATGAAAGGGAAGGTACCTAGGGATTGGCAGCGAGCATGTATAGTTCCTTTATATAAAGGGAAGGGGGATAAAAGAGAGTGTAAAAATTATAGGGGAATAAGTTTACTGAGTATACCAGGTAAAGTGTATGGCAGGGTTATTATTGAAAGAATTAGAGGTAAGACAGAGAGTAGGATTGCAGATGAGCAAGGAGGCTTTAGAGTGGGTAGGGGGTGTGTAGATCAAGTGTTTACAGTGAAGCATATGTGAACAGTATTTAGATAAGGTAGAGAAGTTTTTATTGCATTTATGGATTTAGAAAAGGCATATGATAGAGTGGATAGGGGAGCAATGTGGCAAATGTTGCAAGTGTATGGAATAGGTAGTAAGTTACTGAAGGCTGTAAAGAGTTTTTATGAGGATAGTGAGGCTCAGGTTAGGGTGTGTAGGAGAGAGGGAGATTACTTCCCGGTAAAAGTAGGTCTTAGACAGGGTTGTGTAATGTCACCATGGTTGTTTAATATATTTATAGATGGGGTTGTAAAAGAAGTAAATGCTAGGGTGTTGGGGAGAGGGGTGGGATTAAATTATGGAGAATTAAATGCAAATGGGAGTTGACACAGTTACTTTTTGCTGATGATACTGTGCTTATGGGAGATTCTAAAGAAAAGTTGCAAGGTTAGTGGACGAGTTTGGGAGAGTGTGTAAAGGTAGAAAGTTAAAAGTGAACATAGATAAGAGTAAGGTGATGAGGGTATCAAATGATTTAAATAAAGAAAAATTGGATATCACATTGAGAGAGGGATTATGGAAGAAGTAAATGTTTTCAGATATTTGGGAGTTGATGTGTCAGCAGATGGGTTTATGAAGGATGAGGTTAACCATAGAATTGATGAAGGAAAAAAGGTGAGTGGTGCATTGAGGTATCTGTGGAGACAAAAACGTTATCCATGGAGGCAAAGAAGGGAATGTACGAAAGTATAGTGGTACCAACACTTTATATGGGTGTGAAGCATGGGTTGCAAATGCTGCAGCGAGGAGGAGGCTAGGCAGTGGAGATGTCCTGTCTAAGGGCAATGTTGGTGTAAATATTATGCAGAAAATTCGAATGTGGAAATTAGGAGAAGGTGTGGAGTTACTAAAAGTATTTGTCAGAGGGCTGAAGAGGGGTTGTTGAGGTGGTTTGGTCATTTAGAAGAATGGATCAAAGTAGAATGACTTGGAGAGCGTATAAATCTGTAGGGGAAGGAAGGCGGGGTAGGGTCGCCCCAGAAAGGTTGGGGGGAAGGGTAAAGGAGGTTTTGTGGGCGAGGGCTTGGACTTCAGCAAGCATGTGTGAGCGTGTTAGATAGGAGTGAATGGAGACGAATGGTTTTGGGACATGACGATCTGTTGGAGTGTGAGCAGGGTAACATTGTGTGAAGGGATTCAGGGAAACCAGTTAATTGATTTAGTTGGACTTGAGTCCTGAAATGGGAAGTACAATGCCTGCACTTTAAAGGAGGGGTCTGAGATAGTGACAGCTGGGAGGGACTTTTCTCAGCTGTAGTATCTGACTCCTCTGCAAAGACAGTGATTATGTATGAGTGTGGTGAAAGTGTTGAATGATGATGAAAGTTTTTTCTTTTGGGGATTTTCTTTCTTTTTGGGTCACCCTGCCTCGGTGGGAGACGGCACTTTTTAAAAAAAAAAAAAAACGTACCTGAAAGAACCTTTTGGGTTAATCTTGAATCCTTGCAACTTTAACTTTATAATCTCTTGGAAGTATTGTAATGTGAAACTGATGGATCAACAATGAAAGGTGCAGCTGTTTTTTTTGCTAACGATTTTTTTTTTTCTTTCTTTCTTTCTTTCTTTCTTTCTTTCTTTCTTTCTTTCTTTCTTTCAACAAACCGGCCATATCCCACCGAAGAAGGGTAGCCCAAAAGAAAAAGTTTCTATTTTTAACTTTAGTAATGTATTTTTTTTTAGTAATGTATACAGGAGAATGGGTTACTGGCCCTTGCTCTCGGCAAGTTAGTTGCCTCTTCGACACGCATGGCTTACGGAGGAAGAATTCTGTTCCACTTCCCCATGGAAATAAGAGGAAATAAACAAGAACAAGAACTAGTAAGAAAAAAAGTAAACCCAGAGGTGTGTGTATACATATGCTTGTACATGCATGTGTAGTGTTACCTAAGTGTAAGAGAAGTAGCAAGATGTACCTGAAATCTTGCATGTTTATGAGATGGAAAAAGATACCAGCAATCCCAACATCATGTAAAACAATTACAGGCTTCTGTTTTACACTTCGCTTGACAGGGCGGTAGTACCTCCCTGGGCAGTTGCTTTCCAACTTTCTACCTAGATGCTAAAAAATTTATCTAGTCTATTTTAGTTAGAATCCTTCACCTTGTCATTTTACCAAGGACTAATATTTAAGAAATATTAAGTTGTTGATTTAGTATTATACAGTATCAGTTAATACCAAGTGTAAGTATTATAGAATTTGCAGTAGTTTATCTAACTTAAGTTAAATTTAAAGCCCTTCTCAAGGGTTTTGGAAGTCATTTATGACTTGCATTCTAAACAGGAATTCTATGGAAAGACAGGAGGTGGGGCAAGAAAAGGAGTGGAGAAAAATCAGCATCACCAGCTACCAGAAATCTAAAGGGAGGCAGAGGAAGAGGCAAGGCCTTCAAGAGCCAGGTGAGGTCATCATGATTATCTTTAAATGAGTATAGCTTTCAAGACAAAATTTAACAATATATTTGTGGAGGAAGTTATTTAATTAAGCCTTGGCTTGACTATATTTATAAAAAATTGACATGATGGAATTACAGGTTGGATGACAAGAAAATCAATTTATGTTAAAAATACTGTGATTTTAATAATTTTACTAACTATAGCCTCCATATTATAACCTTCTCTTGCTGTTGTTTACTTAGATATTTCTCTCCATCAGTAATCCTGACTTTGTCGTCGGATGAAGAAGACGAAGGTGGTGGTTCATCAGGATCAGCATACACAGGAGGGTCTCACTCTCCACAAGCTGGTCAACAATTTGTTCAACAAGAGCCAATTAGTCAAAAAAACCTAAATTTCACAAGATATGGAAAACTTTGACGATACAGAGGAGGCTGATATTGGTGCGGTTACTGGTGGGCGCATTGGTTTTTCTTTCGTGTACTGCATTATACGTATTTCGTATATTCTATCTTTCTTTTGTTTCTATTTATTGTTTTCAATTTTCTGGCTTCTTTACCATGTGCATTTTTTTTTTTTTTTTTTTTTTTTTTTTAGTTTCTACAAGGTAAATAGCATCTGCCTTATTATGGAACTGAATGAGCATGTGGGCTTTACTGTTTGACACTTTTATATCTGATGCAGCAAGGAGTGATTTTCAACACTGTTTACCTGTCAGGGAACAAGAAGTAAAGCTTATTTTCCATGGCATTACATAAGTTTATCCGCATATTTTGATGGTGAAAGTGTTTAATGATGATGAAAGTATTTTTCTTTCTTTTTGGGTCACCCTGCCTCATTGGGAAACTTCCTATGTGTTTAAAAAAAAATGAAAGTCCATATTTATGTAATGCATTTCAGGCAGACATTAGATTAAATTTACAATAAGCTAGTTATATAAATAATATATTACATAAATGTTTCTGAGAATTTACTGAAAATTTAAACAATAATTAAAGATGATGAAAATATGTAAATTAGAATTGTCAAATACGTATATAAATTAGTTTTAGTTTGTTACTTTGACACCATAATTCTGGGAAAGAAAATGTGATATATTTGTTATCAATATACAGTGGTCCCTCGGTTTTCGTGCATCTCCAAACTCGAACATTTATGCAAGTGTATTTTTGTAAGTGCTGTTGCAAGTGTATTTTGGGGGTCTGAAATAGACCCACGTGACATTATTTCTAGGAAGTAAATTCGTCTAATGGCACTTGAGCAGCATTCTGGAATGAATTTTCGGCGAAACCGAGGGACCACTGTACAGTGGTCCCCGAGATCGTAAAACTTCACTCCAGAAGCCTGCTCAAGCTCCATTACCGAACGAATTTACTCCCTTAAGGAAAAATGTCACGTAGGTTAGTCTATTTCAGACCCCCAAAAATACACTTCCACAAGCACTTACAATATTATACTTACATAATTGTACGATTTCGGGGTGTACGTAACTGGGGACCACTGTATAGGGAGCTGGGAACTTACAATAATGATGGATATTAGTGAAGGGGTTGTCGCCATTGCCAGGCGATGAGAGGAGCGACTCTCATTGCCGGGGTCCAGGGAATAAACCCTGGACTTTAATATAAAAAAATTTTGCTATTACGTTATCCATGGAGGCAAAGAAGGGAATGTACGAAAGTATAGTGATACCAACACTCTTATATGGGTGTGAAGCATGGGTTGCAAGTGCTGCAGCGAGGAGGAGGCTGGAGGCAGTGGAGATGTCCTGTCTAAGGGCAATGTGTGGTGTAAATATTATGCAGAAAATTCGGAATGGGAAATTAGGAGAAGGTGTGGAGTTACTAAAAGTATTTGTCAGAGGGCTGAAGAGGGGTTGTTGAGGTGGTTTGGTCATTTAGAAGAATGGATCAAAGTAGAATGACTTGGAGAGCGTATAAATCTGTAGGGGAAGGAAGGCGGGGTAGGGTCGTCCTAGAAAAGGTTGGAGGGAAGGGGTAAAGGAGGTTTTGTGGGCGAGGGCTTGGACTTCCAGCAAGCATGTGTGAGCGTGTTAGATAGGAGTGAATGGAGACGAATGGTTTATGGGACATGACGATCTGTTGGAGTGTGAGCAGGGTAACATTGTGTGAAGGGATTCAGGGAAACCAGTTAATTGATTTAGTTGGACTTGAGTCCTGGAAATGGGAAGTACAATGCCTGCACTTTAAAGGAGGGGTCTGAGATAGTGACAGCTGGGAGGGACTTTTCTCAGCTGTCGATCTAGCTCCTCTGCAAAGAGTGATTATGTATGAGTGTGGTGAAAGTGTTGAATGATGATGAAAGTTTTTCTTTTTGGGATTTTCTTTTTGGTCACCTGCTCGGTGGGAGACGGCCGACTTGTTGAAAAAAAAAAAAAAAAAAATTAGTGAAGTGATAAATTAATAGGGTATCATTTTCATCATCACTACCTTGCTTTCCATTTTGGGGTGACATAGTAACTATCAGTAATATAACTAGTAGAACATTTTATGTAAGATAGAGAAAATATTAATGAGGGATTCTTAACATTTCATTCCATCAGTTTCCTATTGGAAAATTGAGGAAATAAAATTCAAACAGAGTACAGGAGGGCCCCGCTTATACGGTGGGTTAGGTTCCAGGCTACTGCAGTAAAGCAAATTACCCTTTTTAACTTTTAAATGCATATAAATACCTGATAACATGTTTACACTATCATATATTAAGTTAGAATAGAACTAGGCCTAAAAAAACAATAAAAAAGTAAAATGCATTTACAGTACACTGATTATTTACCTTAAAATATTTTGGCCTTAACATAGGGTGAGAGGTGAGTAGTATTTATTGTAGGAAGTCAGGAGATAAAACCAGCCTCTGCAAGCTTTGAATTTATCTTCAGCAGTTTACTCATCTCTCCAGCCTTCATAGAATTGAAGAGACTTGGAACCTTGACCTGGATAGTGGCTTGGCTTAAAGGCACATTGTGACTAGTTTGATCTTCAATCCACACCAGTAAAAGTTTTTCCGTCACCAATAAGGTATCACATTTTCTTATAACTTTCGTATTCACTGGTATACCAATTTTTTCTGCAACACACTTTCTGTCTGTAGAGTTCATATAAAGTAAGACTTTTACAACATAATAACTTTAAAACACTTGTAACTTTGGAAAGTTTCCAGATGGAACCGAGAGAGATGCAAAGCTCACGGCAATCCCCAGTAGAAATAAAGACTATTATTACTTTTATTAACACATCAGCCATTTCCCACCGAGGCAAGGTGACCTGAAAAAGAAGAAACACTCATCATCATTCACTCCATCACTGTCTTGCCAGAGGCGTGCCTACACTACGGTTAAAAACTGCATCATAGGAACATAAGAAAGAAGGAACACTTCAGGCCTACTGGCCCATGCGAGGCAGGTCTAAGTCTCCAACCGGCTGCCAATGCCCCGACCCAGCCAGGTTAGGTTACATTCACTTAAGGAAGGAGCACGGCATCTGACCTAGTGGCACAAGCTAGTCAGGACCAACTCCACCCACCCGCACCCACTCATATATTTATCTAGCCAACCACCTGGATTTAACCCTCCCCAGGTAAACTCCAGGTAGTCAGGTCACTTCCACTTAAGGAATTAGTACGGCATCTGACCTAGTAGCACAAGCTAGTCAGGTCCAACTCACACCCACCCACACCCACTCATGTATTTATCTAACCTATTTTTAAAACTACACAACGTCCCAGCCCCTATGACGGTACTCGGAGTTTGTTCCACTCGTCTACAACTCTATGACCAACCAGTGCTTTCCTATATCCTTCCTGAATCTGAACTTTTCCAACTTGAAACCATTGCTGCGAGTCCTGTCTTGGCTGGATATTTTCAGCACGCTATTTACATCCCCTTTATTTATTCCTGTTTTCCATTTATACACCAATCATATCCTCCCTAATTCTACGCCTTTCTAGGAGAGTGCAGATTCAAGGCTCAGTCTATCGGGAAGATGTCTGATACATGGGATCAACTTTGTCATCTTCTCTGTACGTTTTCCAGTGCATTTATATCCATTCTGTAATACAGTGACCAGAACTGTGCAGCATAATCTAAATGAGGCCTAACCAAAGATATATAGAGTTGAAGAACAACCTGAGGTCTTCTATTATTTATACTTTGATATGAAGCCAAGGATTCTGTTAGCTTTATTGCAAACACTTATGCACTGTTGTCTTGGTTTCAGATTACTACTAACCAGAACTCCTAAATCCTTCTCGCAATCACAAGTATTAAGATCTACATTATTCAGTTTATATGTGGCATGGTTATTGTCCTGCCTAACATTTAGAACTTTGCATTTGTCTACATTAAACTGCATCTGCCACTTCTCTGACCACTGCATCAGTCTATTCAAATCATCCTGTAGTGCTCTAATGTCCCATTAGAATGAATTGGACGGCCATATTGGTGTCATCAGCAAATTTGCTTATGTTGCTATTTATTCCCATCTATGTCGTTTATTAAATTTGTGGACACTGCTTGAGACGTGCCCCATTCTGATTTCTCTCCATTTATGCAAACTCTCTGCCACCTATTTGTCAACCATGCCTCTACCCAGGAAAAATTCTCCTATTCCGTGTGCCTTAAGTTTCCTCAGTAGCCTCTGATGTGGAACTTTATCGAAAGCCTTACTGAAGTCCATATACACAATATCATATTCATTACCATGATCTACCCTTCAAACACCTTAGTGAAAAAGTTAGTAAATTCGTAACCGTGTTGAGATTCCTTAATCAATTTATGCTTTTCAAGATGGCTTCAATTGCCTCGGCAATTATTGATTCCATAAATTTACCAACTATAGAGGTAAGGCTTATTGGTCTATAGTTCGGTTAAGGACTTGTCACCTGCCTTGTAAATAGGTATTACATTTGCCCTTTTCCACTGTTCTGGCACTATGCCAGTTTGTAGTGATATATTGAAAAGATTTGATATATGTATTGAAAAGAGCGCAGGCACTGTACTTCCCACCTCCAATACCAAGTCTGGCTAACCAGTTTCCTGAATCTCTTCATAAATGTTACTTTGCTCACACTCCAACAGCACATCAAATCATAAAAACCATTTGTCTCCACTCGCTCCTATCTAACACACTCACGTAAGCTTGCTGGAAGTCCAAGCCCCTTGCACATACAACCTCCTTGCCCTCCCTTCAACCATTCCTAGGATGACCCCTAGCCCACCTTCCTTCTACTATAGATTTATATGCCCTCCAAGTCAATCTATTTAGTTCCAGCCTCTCTAAATGTCCAAACCACATGAACATCCCTTCCTCTGCTCTCTGGATAATACTTTGGAAACCCTGCACCTCCTTCTAATCTCCAAGCTATGGCTTCTCTGCATTATATTCACACCACACATTGCCCTCAGACATGACATCTCTACTGCCTCAGCCTTCTCCTTGTTGCAACATTCACCACCCATGCTTCACACCTATATTAGTGTTGGCACCACTGTGCTTTCATACACTTGCTTCTTTGCTTCCATGGATAACAGTCTTTGCCTCCACAGACTCCTCAGTGCTCCACTTGCCTTTTTTCCTCCTCCTCAATTCTGTGATTTGCTTCGTCCTTTCATGACCCATCCGCTGATAAGTTACTCCCAAATATCTGAATACATTCACTTCCTCCCTACTCCCTCCTCCAGTCTAATTATTATTATTATAAAACACCGTGGAAGGGTGCTCCATAAATATATATATTGTAAGTGTTTTGGATTAATACGTACAGTGGACCCCGAGTATCGTAAAACTTCATTCCAGAATCCTGCTCAAGTGCCATTACCGAACAATTTACTCCTTAAGAAATAATGTCACTTAGGTTAGTCTATTTCAGACCCCCAAAATGCACTTCCACAAGCACTTACAATATTATACTTACATAATTGTCGATTTCCGGGGTGTACGTAACTCGGGGTCCACTGTATTTGATACGTGTGCACTGGCCACTGGGTGCGTTGATGTGTGTGCATCTCGCATGATTCATACAACTGTAAAAATTTCCTACAATGCAAACACTTTACATTGTGTGCAAGTTATCTTCACGTTGGTGCAGTAGAATACATAACAGCAACACTCCCATTCTCTTGCAACACACCTTTTGTGACAAGTGACACTATTTATGAGTGAAGGCATATAAAAGTAATGTTTTTCTACATTTACTCACAGTAATACTATACACAGTTTCTCTGGTGGTGGTACTAGAGAAAACATGTTAAAATAATTTTATCGTACACTCCTTTACACCCGCCGGATACCACACCTCACAATTATGTTAATTTGTTTTTTTATGATTGTATATATCTTGTTTATATGATAAGTACTGTATTTCTTATTTAATTTTGTGAAAAATGTCTATAATAATTATTATTATTATTGTATCTTCAACAAACACTTAGTTACTACCTTGCCTGGCATAATTACTCCTACTTTGTAACAATGCCAGATAGTGATTTTAATGTACCCGCACACCAGCACAGTAAGTTTATTTAGGTACAGGTACATGTAAGTACAATTATCAGTAGTATCTTAGTACTATTTTAGCCATCTACAGGGAGCCGTATAAATGAATTTTTTGGTATAATTTGAAATGTCCATATTTGCGAATCACTGTAAAGTGGGGCCCTCCTGTATAAAACAAACTCAAACCACTCAGTAGATGTTAGATGTTCTCACATTAATATATAACTGTTATAATGATATTTTGTGCCAGCATGTAATTACTAGGTAATACACCTATCATCCGACTTACGACCGAGCTTGGTTCTGACCAACCGGTCGTAAGTCAAAATGGACGCAAGTCGAACCTTATGCTTTTAGTACTGTATTTTACACTGTAAGGTTTAGGAGAAATACTGTGTACAACAGAAACAGTTGTTTATTTGTGTACAAAACATTCATATGCATGAAAACTTATGCATGAACAGAAAAGTACAAAATAACTTAAGCTAAGCTGTAAATGGTACAGTCGTAAGTACGAGTGGTCGTATGTCGAGCAGGTCGTAAGTAGGATGGTAGGTATTCTCATCCTTAAGGATGAGCTTTCTTTCTTAGATGCTAGTGCCAACACTACTGCCATTTTTCTTCCCTCAGCATTTTCACTGCTAGTAAAGGTGCCAATTTACCTGTTAACATCCTATCAGGCACTGATGATGAATTCCTAGCTGCTTTGCAAATCTTTTGCTGTCCATTTTCTATTAATTGGAGTATAATCTGTGATTTCTCATCATGGTGTTTTATGTACAGCATATATGTGTATTACATATGGCAATAAGTGAATTACATGTGCATGGTGTGCATTAACATTTGTAAATTACTGCAGTGTGTGAAAACAGTGGTTTAATAGTGGTTCAACTGCACATGAACTGGCTGTGTTTGGCTTCAGTAAAATGTGGGACCTAGTGATTTCACTCAACACATCTTCATTCTACATTTGACTTGTCTGTAACTTTTGTATCTATGTACGAGGAGGCAATAATGTAGTTTATTTGCTGTGACACTACCGAACCATTTTCTTCCTCAATGTCATTCTATATGTACAGTGGACCCCGGTGTTCGTCCTGCTCAAAACACTCCCTTTTATGTAAGTGTATTTTTTTAAATGCTTTTATAAGTTTAGTTTTGGGGGTCTAAAAGGACTAGTCTACTTTACATTATTTCTTAAGGGAATAAATTCGGTTGGTAATGGCACTTGAACAGCATTCTGTTACGAAAAATGGACGAACACCGGGGGTCCACTGTATTTTTTTCTGTCTGGTGTTCTCGGTAGCAGTTATTACTAAAATTAGTCATATCTGTAAATGTATTTGATAGTGTAAGAGGAAATTTACAATGGTGTTTACTGCCATTATACACCCATAATGGAAGCAATTGGCTCTGAAAATTTAGAATGGTGGTTATCAACTTCATTAGTGCTAATAGTTTTCACAGCTCAGAGCAAGCTAAATTATTTTTTGAGTTCTACAAAAGTGTTCCCTGTTAACATTTACATCAGTCACTTTAGTTCTGTAATGTACTGTAGTATAAGCATTGTTACTATCCTCTTAAGTTGTATGAAATAAAATGATAATTGTATATAAAAGTATTCTTAATGATTATATGGAACCCCTTCATGTCTACATATATCTTGACTACATAGCCTTCTTTTTGATTTACAGGTGGGGGTTTACCTGATCTCCAAAGTTTGTTAGATGGAACCTTGAAAAGACCTTACACATCGGTACAGTGCAGGAGCATCAGAGTAGGATCCTATAAAGTTATGCCCAAAGAGAGAGTTCTTATTGTCCCTGAAGGTTTCAGGATAAAGATTCCTCCCATTACAGATGGTAAATTTCATCTTGATGCATTGTCATTTTGTTTAATTTTCTAAAGTGAAGGGGAATATTTATTATTGTTTTTAGAATATGTGAATGTCAACATGTATTGTTTTGAAGAATGATATACAGCTAGATATCAGTTAGTGTGAATAATGAATCCCATGAAGTTCTTATTATTCAGTTTTGCACTTTTTGAATTACGATATGTAATTTTTATGCATAATTTGTAGAGTTGGGGGGGTGGGAGCTAGCATTAATTAATTTTGAACTAAAATATTCAAACTATTCAGACTTGCACTAATCGACAAGACCTAGCTGTAGATGAAATGATGTAGTGAAATCCAACTTTCCAAAATGATTGGGACAAACTTTGATTTTTTTTTTAAAAGCTACTGTTGTTGGAGTCAAAAAGATGAGCATTATGTAAAAAAAAAATGCCTACAATAGCATAGAAGAATATGTACTCTGAGTACTTAACAACTCCTGTTCTTTGCCGTTGTCTTCATTTTCCTTTCTTCTGTCTTTGAACTTCACAACTCTCCTTTTTCTCAAGTTAAATTCCTGAAGCCTATTCAGGGCTTCCTGCAGGATTCACTCTCCAGTTTTAATTTCTTTATCACTTTGTAATTCTTAATATGTTACAGTTTATTAAGTTTCGAGTAGTTAGGTAACAACTCTTGAATCCCTTTCCAGAAGTCATTCACACTGTAAAGAATTATTGTTTAGTAATTTTTGTTTTGTTTTTTTTAACAGTTTACAGTTGTGGCTTCTAGCATTCTCATATCCTATGATCTTATGATGTATGTTGGTAGGATACATCCTTTATTCTTTTTATCTCTCTATTTCTTAGCTCTTGGAGTCATTATGTAGCAGGTCTTGGGATTTTTATTATTTTAACCTACATGTTTGTTTAGATGTGGACACCAAACTACTACTGCATATTCCAGTTTTGGCTTAATTCATGTGAAGTTTTGTCAGCTAGTGCAGAGACATTGTTATTACTGCACTTGAGGGTATCAAATGAGCTAGGTAAAGAAAAATTTATCACATTGGAGGGAAGGAGTATAGAAAGAAGTGAATGTGTTCATATATTTGGGAGTAGACTTGTCAGTGGATGGGTTTATGAAGGACAGGTTAACCATAGAATTGATAAAGGAAAAAAGATGAATGGTGCATTGAGGTATGTTTGGAGACAAAAACGTTATCCATGGAGGCAAAGAAGGGAATGTACGAGAGTATAGTGGAAACAATCTTATATGGGTGTGAAGTATGGGGTGTAAATGCTGCAGCAAGTGGAGGCTGGAAGCAGTGGAGATGTCATGTCTAAGGGCAATGTATGGTGTAAATATTATGCAGAGAATTTATGATGTGGAAATTAGGAGGAAGGGTGGAGTTACTAAAGGTATTATTCAGAGGGCTGAAGAGGGTTGTTGAGGTGGTTTGGTCATTTAGAGAGGATGGAGCAAAATTGGATGACTTGGAGGGTGTATAAATCTGTAGAGGAGGGGTAGGGGTCATCGTAGGAAAGTATGGAGGGAGGTGGTAAAAGAGGTTTTGTGTGCAAGGGGCTTGGACCTGCAGGCATATGTGAACATGTTAAGAAGTGAATGGAGACGAATAGTTTTGGGGACCTGATAAGCTGTTGGAGTGTGAGCAGGATGATATTTTGGAAGATTCAGGGAAACTGGTTAGCTGGACGAGTCCTGAGGTGGGAATCAATCTGCACTTTAAAGGAAGGAGGGGTTTGGGATATTGGCTGTTTGGAGGACGTCTAAACTGTCGTATCTGGGCATCTCTACAAAGACAGTGATTATGTGTGAATGATGGATGGTGAAAGTGTTTCTTTCTTTTTTGGGTCACCCTGCCTTGGTGGAGACGCCGATGTGTTGAGGGAAAAAAATCGGCGCAAGTGCTTGTATAGTTTTTATTCCTTCTGGAAAATAGTATACGTATTTATATAAATTTGAAGTTCAGTATTCTTTGGGCAAGTACTAATGGTTTTTTTGGGTTGCTTTGGTGACTTTTTTCCTTCAGACTTTTCCCATTATGTTGCTTAGTAGCATCACAGAAAGGATATATAAAACAAATATTATGGGCACATGAAACTTAAGCAAAAAAATACCTACCCATTGTCTATTCAGCCCAGTTACCTCCTGGTTGCTGAACTGATTGATCAGGCTATTAATTTTAGCAGCATGCGGTCATCCATGAACACCACAGTCTAGCTTGTCAGAAACTGTCTGGAGGAACTAATACATTTCTCTCTTGAAGTCAGATCTTTTATAATTCCCTTATATTTAAGGGAAGGGTGTTGAAAAAGAAACTTCAGGTTCCTATGTGTATGTTTCAGTTCTATAAGGTTCTTTCTTTCAACAAATCGGCCGTTTCTCACCAAGGCAGGGTGGCCCAAAGAGAAAAACAAAAGTTTCTCTTTTTAACTTTAGTAATGTATACAGGAGAAGGGGTTACTAGCCCCTTGCTCCCGGCATGTTAGTCGAATCTTACAACATGCATTTTACGGAGGAAGAATTCTGTTCTACTTCCTATGGAGATAAGAGGAAATAAGAACAAGAACTAGTAAGAAAATAGAAGAAAACCCAGAGGGGTATGTGTATATATATGCTTGTACATGAATGTGTAGTGTGACCTAAGTGTAAGTAGAAGTAACAAGACATACCTGAAATCTTCATGTTTATGAGACAGAAAAGACACCAGCAATCCTACCATCATGTAAAACAATTACAGGCTTTTGTTTTACACTCACTTGCAGGATGGCAGTACCTTCCTGGGCGGTTGCTGTCTACCAACCTACTACCTAGGTTCTATAAGTTATGATCATTATTTGGGCCCATAGGTCACATATATACCAGTAGCGTGGCTAATCCATAGATAGAGTACATACACTGTACATGAATGTAATATAACAGCAAGACAAACTTGGACATCTTTTCATTAGTAAATACATTGCTGGTGAAAGGCTTGAACCAAGGAGCACAGGCTACCCTATGTTTGGTTAGACTTGATTATCTCCATTCCTCAGTCACTTTGATTTATAATAAAGTTTAATACTTCCACATGAATATAATAATTTTGGCATAATTATGCATTAAAGGAAATTAAATTCAACCTTGTATATTTATTTCATGTATTTCTCTTTCAGATTCTGGTGATTCAGTGACATTTGACATTCCTATCAAAAGTGTTGTGAAGATTCTTGTACATTTGGGGAGATCATTGCCTGTTTTCTTTATTTATATTAAGCCTTCAACAGCTGCTAGTGTAAGGAGATTACTGAAGATGATGGATAAGAGTGGATACTATTTTGACCATGTAGTAATGGTAAGATTTTAATGACATATACATTGAAAGTAATCCTCATTATTTACAGTGTAGTAACTTGGATTATCCCCTACAGTAAATTAAGAAAAATTATAACTATGTTCCTGGTTTTCCTAAGCTTCATCTTTTAAAAATTTAGTGTAATACATCTATTATTTGTAATATTTGTCCATTATAAGAAAACAAAAAAAAATCTGTCAGGAGTTGACTGCACTTGCTGTTTTTTGAGGAAACCTTCACGATTGACCAGCAAATTGTCTAAAGTAACTGTGGATATTAAGGGATTACTGTATATTAGTAATTTGCCTTTAGTAATAATTTCTAGTTTAAAGTCCATCAGTACTGAATGTCATACAAGTTTAGAATTTTTTTGTGTGTATGATTTATAAATAGATTCAAACCCTGGAACCAGCTTAATATTTTATAATTGTATCCTTACAGGTGTACTCTCTTAAGACTGAAACTATCACCCACCTTATTTCATGGGGCTATTTCTGTATGGTGTGTGTGACATTGTATTCTCAAGTTAACTCTTAAACTGTTTTCAATATACTGGTACACAGGTGATAAAGATGTGTCCACTGTACTAGTACGCACAATTTTTTATGCCTACAAGTATTCCACCTTCTAATATTTTTGTCCTCAGCACAAACTCTTCATGCCTTTGAAAGAAATTTTAGACCAGGCAGGTAAATGCAGAGCATCATGGGTAACACTGCCTAAAAAGTACAAGTAAACAAACAATTGCCTGTTGTTCCACCACTTGCTTCCCAACCAGTAAACAGTGTGTGGAACTGACAGGAAGATGCCTTAGTCATTCCAGTTCTTTTACAATTTCATGATACTAACAGTGGGATTCATCCAAAAAGTGCATGTAGATTTAACCTAGGATAACAAAATATAGTCAAACAGTATGACTTGCTTTCATGTTTTGATTAGTGTTACACTTTGAAACAATTGTAATGTCATGTCCTATATGTTTTTCAGTGATTTTGAAGGCACATAAGTGTTATGAATACAGAAATTACCTTGAACTTAAATATAATAATGTAATATTGAAATTCCGATAAAATGAACTAATAGGGGGGAGGTAGTGTTCTATTTACTGAAAATTCTGTTATATTGAATTTTTTTTTTTCAACAAGTCTGCTGTCTCCCACCAAGGCAGGGTGACCCAAAAAGAAAGAAAATCCCCAAAAATAAAATACTTTCATCATCATTCAACACTTTCACCACACTCATACATAATCACTGTCTTTGCAGAGGCGCTCAGATACGACAGCTGAGAATAGTCCCTCCCAGCTGTCACTATCCCAGACCCCTCCTTTAAAGTGCAGGCATTGTACTTCCCATATCCAGGACTCAAGTCCAACTAAATCAATTAACTGGTTTCCTGAATCCCTTCACAAAATGTTACCCTGCTCACACTCCAACAGCTCGTCAGGTCCCAAAACCATTCGTCTCCATTCACTCCTATCTAACACGCTCACACATGTTTGCTGGAAGTCCAAGCCCCCCGCCCACAAAACCTCCTTTACCCCCTCCCTCCAACCTTTCTAGGACGACCCTACCCCGCCTTCCTTCCCCTACAGATTTATACGCCTCCAAGTCATTCTACTTTGATCCATTTTCTCTAAATGGCCAAACCACCTCAACAACCCTCTTCAGCCCTCTGACAAATACTTTTAGTAACTCCACACCTTCTCCTAATTTCCACATTCCGAATTTTCTGCATAATATTTACACCACACATTGCCCCTTAGACAGGACATCTCCACTGCCTCCAGCCTCCTCCTCGCTGCAACCCATGCTTCACACCCATAAAGAGTGTTGGTACCACTATACTTCGTACATTCCCTTCTTTGCCTCCATGGATAACGTTTTCTGTCTCCACAGATACCCAACGCACTACTCACCTTTTTCCTTCATCAATTCTATGGTTATCCTCATCCTTCATAAACCCATCCGCTGACACATCAACTCCCAAATACAGTGGTACCCCGGTTTACGATATTTTTTCATTCCAGAATGCTGTTCAAGTGCCATTACCAAACGAATTTATCTCCTTAAGAAATGTTGTAAAATAGACTAGTCCTTTTAGACCCCCAAAATTACACTTACAAAAGCATTTAAAAAAATAAACTTACATAAAAGGGTGAGTTTGGGGACCATCGTAAACCGGGGTACCACTGTATCTGAAAACATTTACTTCTTCCATAATCCCTCTCTCCAATGTGATATCCAATTTTTCTTTATTTAAATCGTTTGATACCCTCATCACCTTACTCTTATCTATGTTCACTTTCAACTTTCTACCTTTACACACCCTCCCAACGTCGTCCACTAACCTTTGCAACTTTTCTTTTTATATTGAATGTTTCAATTAAACACACAGTCCATAATTGTTTTACACAATGGAAAGGATTTTAGGTGCCTTTTTCTTTTTGTCTCATAAACACACAAGACAACAGGTACATCTTGCTACTTCTACTTACACTTACACATGCATATACACATGTATGTATACACACCCATCTGAGTTTTATTCTATTTTATTAAGTTTCTTGTTCTTATTTCGTTTCGTATCCATGGGGAAGTGGAATAAGACCCCTTCCTCTATAAGCAATGTGTATTGTAAAAGCCGACTAAGATGCCTAGATCAAGGGGCTATTGATCCTCTTCTTCTATATAAATTACTAAAAATAAATTGGGATGTTTGAATGTGCATGGATGTAGTGTAGATAAGGAGATGATTGTGAATGCTTTGTATGAAAAGAAGCTGGATATCTTGGCTCCAATTGAAACAAAGCTGAAGGGGGTAGGAGAGTTTCAGTGATGAGAAGTTAGTGGAATTGGGTCATGGATATCTGAGAGAGTTAAAGCTAAATGGAGCAATGTTGGGCTATGCATTTTCCCATGTTTGAAGTACAGTACTAAAACACCTTGAAAACACTTTCTTTCTTTCAACATGTCGGCCATTTCCCACCGAAGCGTGGTGGTCCAAAAGGAAAAACGAAAGTTTCTCCTTTTACATTTAGTAATATATACAGGAGAAGGGGTTACTAGCCCCTTGCTCCCGGCATTTTAGTCGCCTCTTACGACACGCATGGCTTATGGAGGAAGAATTCTGTTCCACTATCCCATGGAGAGCCTTGAAAACACATCTAATATATATTAAAAAATTAGTGTACATGGTGTTAGACATAAACAGCAATAAACAATTAAAAACAGCCATAATTTGGCACTAAATTATACAATGTAAAAATAGCTGGCACATTTATACTGCTGTTGAAAACATGTGATCATCTTTTGCCAACTTCAGTGTACCATAAAATTGGAAGTTTCAACCAATTGTTAGTATTTGTTTTATTCTGTCGGAAACATGCTCTTTTTAACCGTTTGACTATTTCGTCGATATATACGTCTTACGAGCCAGTGTTTGGGACGTATTTAGACGCATAAATTCTAGCGGCCTCAAATCAAGCAGGAGAAAGCTGGTAGGCCTACATGTGAGAGAATGGGTCTGTGTGGTCAGTGTGCGCAGTATAAAAAAAATCGGGCAGCCAGTGGTGCATTGTGGGAACGCCATTTCAGTAGTCCTTGTTCAGCATGCCTAGCGGTAAGAATTATCTGACTCTTGGCACATCTGGGACTGTTCTCTTCCTCAATGATAGCTCTAACACAGATGGAAGTGTCTCTGAAGATAAATTTCATGGTTTTGAGGAGTTTGTGACCGAAAGAAATGCCCAGGATACCAGAAGGAAGAAAGTAAGGAAGGAAGGAAGGAAAGAAGAGATGAGAGGAAGGAAGGAAGGAAAGAAGAGATGAGAGGAAGGAAGGAAGGAAAGAAGAGATGAGAGGAAGGAAGGAGGAAAGGAAGAAGGAAGGAATAAAGAGAGAAAGGAAGGAAGGAAGAGATAAGAGGAAGGAATGAACAAAAGAAGTAAGAAATAAAGGAAGGAATGAAGAAAGAAAGGAAGGAAGAGATGAGAGGAAGGAAGGAAGGAAATATGTAAGAAAGGAAGGCATAAAGAAAGGAAGCTAGGAAGGTAGGTATGAAGGAAAGGAGAGAGGTTGGGGAAGACACTGGTCCCCTTTGTGTTGACAGGTTGACAGGCAGTGTGGGGGTGGTGAGTAATGGTATAATGTCATTTTGACAGCTGCCTTACCCTGACTCATCAAATTTAGATGTCCACACACACACACACACACACACATAGCTTGGAGCTTTGAAGGGCTAATTGCAGTTGATGGAAAGTGTCCAGTCATTATACATGTATATATATTATAGAACAATAGTAATAAACAATTTTTAATTGTTGGTTGGTGTAAACAAGTTTGTAAACAATATAATGATACTAATGTTTGTGCGATTATTGTGTTGCATACAACGAGTGTATATATATATTTTTTTTTTTTTTTCAACAAGTCGGCCGTCTCCCACCGAGGCAGGGTGACCCAAAAGAAAGAAAA
Organism: Cherax destructor; assembly: GCA_009830355.1. NCBI lineage: Eukaryota > Metazoa > Arthropoda > Malacostraca > Decapoda > Parastacidae > Cherax > Cherax destructor. The sequence goes on from WNWK01005872.1 coordinate 77,797, forward strand.
TCCCCAAAAGAAAAACTTTCATCATCATTCAACACTTTCACCACACTCACACATAATCACTGTCTTTGCAAAGGGGCTCAGATACGACAGCTGAGAAAAGTCCCTCCCAGCTGTCACTATCTCATATCTCATATATATATATAAGGAACTATTGGCAGAAAGGTGGGCTAGTGCAAGTAGGAGTAGTGGGGGGGTTGAAGAGAGTTGGGATAGTTTTAAAAATGCAGTATTAGAATGTGGGGCAGAAGTTTGTGGTTATAGGAGGGTGGGTGCAGGAGGAAAGAGGAGGAGGGTGGAATGAAGAAGTAAAGGGTGTGATAAAGAGAAAAAGGTAGCTTATGAGAGGTTTTTTCAAAACAGAAGTGTTAGTAGAAGAGCAGAGTATATGGAGAGTAAAAGAAAGGTGAAGAGAGTGGTGAGAGAGTGCAAAAGAAGAGCGGATGAAAGAACGGGAGAGGCTCTGTCAAGAAATTTTGCTGAAAACAAGAAAAATTTTGGAGTGAGATAAACAAGGTAAGAAAGCCTAGGGAACGAATGGATTTGTCAGTTAAAAACAGAGTAGGGGAGTTAGTAGATGGGGAGCTGGAGGTATTGGGTAGATGGCGGGGAAAATTTTGAGGAACTTTTAAATGTTGATGAAAAGAGGGAGGCGATAATTTCATGTACTGGCCAGGGAGGTACAACATCGTTTAGGAGTGAAGAAGAGCAGGATGTGAGTGTGGGGAGGTGCGTGAGGCATTACGTAGAATGAAAGGGGGTAAAGCAGCTGGAATTGACGGAATCATGACAGAAATGTTAAAAGCAGGGGGGATATAGTGTTGGAGTGGTTGGTATTTTAGTTTAATAAATGTATGAAAGAGGAAGGTACCTAGGGATTGGCAGCGAGCATGTATAGTTCCTTTATATAAAGGAAAGGGGGATAAAGAGAGTGTAAAATTATAGGGAATAAGTTTACTGAGTATACCAGGTAAAGTGTATGGCAGGGTTATTATTGAAAGAATTAGAGGTAAGACAGAGAGTAGGATTGCAGATGAGCAAGGAGGCTTTAGAATGGGTAGGAGATTGTAGATCAAGTGTTTACAGTGAAGCATATATGTGAACAGTATTTAGATAAAGGTAGAGAAGTTTTTATTGCATTTATGGATTTAGAAAAGGCATATGATAGAGTGGATAGGGGAGCAATGTGGCAAATGTTGCAAGTGTATGGAATAGGTAGTAAGTTACTGAAGGCTGTAAAGAGTTTTTATGAGGATAGTGAGGCTCAGGTTAGGGTGTGTAGGAGAGAGGGAGATTACTTCCGGTAAAAGTAGGTCTTAGACAGGGATGTGTGATGTCACCATGGTTGTTTAATATATTTATAGATGGGGTTGTAAAAGAAGTAAATGCTAGGGTGTTGGGGAGAGGGGTGGATTAAATTTTGGAGAATTAAATGCAAAATGGGAGTTGACACAGTTACTTTTTGCTGATGATACTGTGCTTATGGGAGATTCTAAAGAAAAGTTGCAAAGGTTAGTGGACTGAGTTTGGGAGAGTGTAAAGGTAGAAAGTTGAAAGTGAACATAGATAAGAGTAAGGTGATGAGGGTATCAAACGATTTAAATAAAGAAAAATTGGATATCACATTGGAGAGAGGGATTATGGAAGAAGTAAATGTTTTCAGATATTTGGGAGTTGATGTGTCAGCGGATGGATTTATGAAGGATGAGGTTAACCATAGAATTGATGAAGGAAAAAAAGGTGAGTGGTGCATTGAGGTATCTTGGAGACAAAAACGTTATCCATGGAGGCAAAGAAGGGAATGTACGAAAGTATAGTGGTACCAACACTCTTATATGGGTGTGAAGCATGGGTTGCAAATGCTGCAGCGAGGAGGAGGCTGGAGGCAGTGGAGATGTCCTGTCTAAGGGCAATGTGTGGTGTAAATATTATGCAGAAAATTCGAATGTGGAAATTAGGAGAAGGTGTGGAGTTACTAAAAGTATTTGTCAGAGGGCTGAAGAGGGGTTGTTGAGGTGGTTTGGTCATTTAGAGAGAATGGATCAAAGTAGAATGACTTGAGAGCGTATAAATCTGTAGGAGAAGGAAGGCGGGGTAGGGGTCGTCCTAGAAAAGGTTGGAGGAAGGGGTAAAGGAGGTTTTGTGGGCGAGGGGCTTGGACTTCCAGCAAGCATGTGTGAGCGTGTTAGATAGGAGTGAATGGAGACGAATGGTTTTGGGACATGACGATCTGTTGGAGTGTGAGCAGGGTAACATTGTGTGAAGGGATTCAGGGAAACCAGTTAATTGATTTAGTTGGACTTGAGTCCTGGAAATGGGAAGTACAATGCCTGCACTTTAAAGGAGGGGTCTGAGATAGTGACAGCTGGGAGGGACTTTTCTCAGCTGTCGTATCTGAGCTCCTCTGCAAAGACAGTGATTATGTATGAGTGTGGTGAAAGTGTTGAATGATGATGAAAGTTTTTTCTTTTTGGGGATTTTCTTTCTTTTTGGGTCACCCTGCCTCGGTGGGAGACGGCCGACTTGTTGAAAAAAAAAAAAAAAAAAATATATATATATATATATATATATACATATATATATATATATACGTTGCACCTTACTTTGGTCTCACAGGCCATATAAGTTACGTAAAAAAATAAATAGTGAAAAAAACAAGAAACCTACGAAAGGAAGTAAACCAAAGTTTACCTGGTGAGCGGCATTCGCCGCTGTTGCCATACGCGGCTCATTTTTTGCCAACTTTACTGCTCTATATCTCAGTAAGTACTGATTGCAAAAAAAAAAAATTTGGAAAAATAATCTTAACATTTTGATAAGAATTTTTTTTTTTTTTTTTCAAATATTTTGCGACATGAAATGACAGTTTCAGAAAGGGGTCTCCGACAGTCAGAGGGTTAAAATACATGATTTTTTTATATTCAAAATTTTGCTCCACATAGGATTTTTTATTTCTGTCAGTTTAAGGTTAAATACATTTGGGTGTTGCTTGTAAAGTGTTGAAAGTAAAACTATATCGAGAGTGGAAGGAAAAGACTGAGGGCCAGGAGTTTTTATGGAAAATAATGAGCAGATAGTCTAACAGTGACATTTATGGTACAGTGCTGCTTTGAACATGTAGGCTACTTAAATTTTTCATTCCATATATGGTTGCATTTCCAGAGAGGTATATTTGAACTATCACCTTAGTATACTGCTATATTAGCCTTCAGAATAAGAATTTACCATTTTATATAACTGATATGTAGATAAACTTTTTCATATTGAATTTTAAAGAGGATCCCTCAAAATCAGGTTATAATTTTCACCAATTTTTTTTTTTTTTTTTTTGGGGGGGTGAGGGGTGTTACTGGAGGGACTGCTGAAGAAAGAGTGCTAGTGAATGTGTGTTCTTCTTTGGGTCACCTTACCTTGGTGGGAAATGGCTGGTGTATTTAAAGGTATTTGTTATAATTGTCATAAGTAATCAACTCTCTTCCCTTTATTCATTGTGCACTGCTTCTTTACAGAAGAATCACAAAGGCGCATCACAATCCTTCCAGATAGAATGACTGAAGAAAATAAAAACTTAGTTAAAGAAATCTTAAGCTCCACAAATGCACACACCAGTGATGCTGCGAATGTCACCTCATCAGTACCAAATGACAAAATAAATATCATGGAAGAATTAGATCAAAGAGAGGCAAATGAAATACTTGTTCGATCATCACCTATGGAGGTATGCCAAAATTATTTTAATTGTTTTTGTATAGAAAATAATGATGATAGTCATTATTGTGTATATTTTCTTAAAATATGTATTCAGTATCTTCTCTGTCGTATTCACCTGCATTGGCCTTTTCGACACTTTTTTAGCACATCAATAACTTGTATAGTCATCTCATAGTCTCTCTAAGTAAATAAATTGTTGATTCTCTAACAATTAGCATTGTCCATTTCCATTACACATGCACCTCAATTCTTTCAAAACAGGAGCATTTGATTGAACTTTGTATAGAAACGGGTTTGGTTATAGGTAACACATTTTTTTTTTTTCAACAAGTCGCCCATCTCCCACCAAGGCAGGGTGACCCAAAAAGAAAGAAAATCCCCAAAAAAGAAAATACTTTCATCATCCAGCACTTTCACCTCACTCATACATAATCACTGTCTTTGCAGAGGCACTCAGATATGACAGCTGAGAATAAGTCCCTCCCAACTGTCACTATCCCAGACCCCTCCTTTAAAGTGCAGGCATTGTGCTTCCCATTTCCAGGACTCAAGTCCAACTAAATCAATTAACTGGTTTCCCTGAATCCCTTCACAAAATATTACGCTGCTCACACTCCAACAGCTCGTCAGGTCCCAAATACCATTCGTCTCCATTCACTCCTATCTAATATGCTCACACATGCTTGCTGGAAGTCCAAGCCCTCACCCACAAAAATCTTTACCCCTCCCTCCAACCTTTTCGAGGACGACCCCTAGCCCGCCTTCCTTTCCCTACAGATTTATACGCTCTCCAAGTCATTCTATTTTGATCCAATCTCTCTAAATGACCAAACCACCTCAACAACCCCTCTTCAGCCCTCTGACAAATACTTTTAGTAACTCCACACCTCCTAATTTCCACAATCCGAATTTTCTGCATAATATTTACGCCACACATTGCCCTCAGACAGGACATCTCCACTGCCTCCAGCCACCTCCTCACTGCAGCATTTGCAACCCATGCTTCACACCCATATAAGAGTGTTGGTGCCACTATACTTCATACTTCCCTTCTTTGCCTCCATGGATAACGTTTTTGTCTCCACAGATACCTCAATGCACCACTCACCTTTTTTCCTTCATCAATTCTATGGTTAACCTCATCCTTCATAAACCCATCCGCTGACACGTCAACTCCCAAATATCTGAAAACATTTACTTCTTCCATAATCCCTCTCTCCAATGTGATATCCAATTTTTCTTTATTTAAATCATTTGATACCCTCATCACCTTACTCTTATCTATGTTCACTTTTAACTTTCTACCTTTACACACTCTCCCAAACTCGTCCACTAACCTTGCAACTTTTCTTTAGAATCTCCCATAAGCACAGTATCATCAGCAAAAAGTAACTGTGTCAACTCCCATTTTGCATTTAATTCTCCATAATTTAATCCCACCCCTCTCCCCAACACCCTAGCATTTACTTTTTACAACCCCATCTATAAATATATTAAACAACCATGGTGACATTACACATCCCTGTCTAAGACCTACTTTTACCGGGAAGTAATCTCCCTCTCTCCTACACACCCTAACCTGAGCCTCACTATCCTCATAAAAACTCTTTACAGCCTTCAGTAACTTACTACCTATTCCATACACTTGCAACATTTGCCACATTGCTCCCTATCCACTCTATCATATGCCTTTTCTAAATCCATAAATGCAATAAAACTTCTCTACCTTTATCTAAATACTGTTCACATATATGCTTCACTGTAAACACTTGATCTACACATCACCTACCCACTCTAAAGCCTCCTTGCTCATCTGCAATCCTACTCTCTGTCTTACCTCTAATTCTTTCAATAATAACCCTGCCATACACTTTACCTGGTATACTCAGTAAACTTATTCCCCTATAATTTTTACACTCTCTTTTATCCCCCTTCCCTTTATATAAAGGAACTATACATGCTCTCTGCCAATCCCTAGGTACCTTCCCTCTTTCATACATTTATTAAACAAAATACCAACCACTCCAGCACTATATCCCCCTGCTTTTAACATTTCTGTCATGATTCGTCAATTCCAGCTGCTTTACCCCTTTCATTCTACGTAATGCCTCACGCACCTCCCCCACACTCACATCCTGCTCTTCTTCACTCCTAAAAGATGTTGTACCTCCTGGCCAGTACATGAAATTACCGCCTCCCTTTTTCATCGACATTTAAAAGTTCCTCAAAATATTCCCGCCATCTACCCAATACCTCCAGCTCCCCATCTACTAACTCCCTACTCTGTTTTTAACTGACAAATCCATTCGTTCCTAGGCTTTCTTACCTTGTTTATCTCACTCAAAATTTTTCTTGTTTTCAGCAAAATTTCTTGACAGAGCCTCTCCCATTCTTTCATCTGCTCTTCTTTTGCACTCTCTCACCACTCTCTTCACCTTTCTTTTACTCTCCATATACTCTGCTCTTCTATTAACACTTCTGTTTTGTAAAAACCTCTCATAAGCTACCTTTTTCTTTATCACATCTCTCTCTCTCTCTTCTTCTTTTCTCTCTCTTTACCCCCTCTCTCTTTCTCTCTCTCTCTCTCTCTCTCTCTCTCTCTCTCTCTTCTCCTCTCTCTCTCCTCTCTCTCTCTCTCTCTCTCTCTCTCTCTCTTCTCTCTCTCTCTCTCTCTCTCCTCTCTCTCTTCTTTTTCTCTTTCTCTCCCCCTCTTTTTCTCTGTCTCTCTCTTCTCTCTCTCACTCTCTTCTTCTCTGTCTCTCTTCTTCTCTGCTCTCTTCTTCTCTCTCACTCTTCTTCTCTCTCTCTTCTTCTCTCTCATCTCTCTTCTCTCTCTCTTTTTCTCTCTCTCTCTCTCTTCTTCTCTCTCTCTCTCTCTCTCTCTCTCTCTTCTCTCTCTCTCTTTTCTCTCTTCTCTCTCTCTCTCCCTCCCTTCCCTATTTTTCTTGCCTTTCTCTCTTTTTCTGTTTCTCTCCCCCCCTCTTTTTTTTCCCTCTGTTTCTCCATTTTTTTACACAGTTTTATAAAATTAGGTTAAGATTCCTTACTTTATTTACAAATTAGGAGCTGTTATCTATATTAGGTTATTTAAGAGCCTTTTTATTGTTATGAGATACAAATAGGGAACAGGATGAAGTTGGAGCCATCTGTGATATACCTTGATATACCTTTGAAGAGTTTCAGAGTATCTACTTGAGCCCGGCCATGGGCCAGGCTCGCTCTGGTGCTTGCCTGGTCAACCAGGCTGTTGCTGCTGGAGGCCCGCTGCCCCACATATCCATCACAGCCTGGTTGATCTGGCACCTATAATTTTCCTTTGCCGTGGCCAGCAATTTTATTTAATCAACTGACTTTTTGTTGATATCATTATGCTCTCTATCTATCTAGTATATAACTCTCTATTTATTTTTTTTTTTATTTTTATTAACACATCGGCCGATTCCCACCAAGGCAGGGTGGCCCGAAAAAGAAAAACTTTCATCATCATTCACTCCATCACTGTCTTGCCAGAAGGGTGCTTTACACTACAGTTATAAAACTGCAACATTAACACCCTCCTTCAGAGTGCCGGCACTGTACTTCCCATCTCCAGAACTCAAGTCCGGCCTGCCGGTTTCCCTGAATCCCTTCATAAATGTTACTTTGCTCACACTCCAACAGCACGTCAAGTATTAAAAACCATATGCCTCCATTCACTCCTATCAAATACGCTCACACATGCTTGCTGGAAGTCCAAGCCCTCGCACACAAACTTCCTTTACCCTCTCCCTCCAACCTTTCCTAGGCCGACTCTACCCCGCCTTTCCTCCACTACAGATTTATACACTCTGAAGTCACCTGTCTCGTCCATTCTCTCTACATGTCCAAACCACCTCAACAACCCCTCCTCAGCTCTCTGGACAATCGTTTGGTAATCCCGCACCCTCCTAATTTCCAAACTCCACTTCTCTGCATTATATTCACACCACACATTGACCTCAGACATGACATCTCCACTGCCTCCAGCCTTCTCCGTTGCAACATTCATCACCCATGCTTCTACACCCATATAAGAGCGTTGGTATAACTATACTCTCATACATTCCCTCTTACTTCCATGGACAAGGTTCTTTGTCTCCACAGACTCGAAGTGCTCCACTCACCCTTTTTCCCTCATCAATTCTATGATTCACCTCATCCTTCATAGATCCATCCGCCGACATGTCCACTCCCAAATATCTGAATACATTCACCTCCTCCATACTCTCTCCCTCCAATCTGATATCCAATCTTTCGTCACCTATTTTTTTTGTTATCCTCATCACCTTACTCTTTCCTATATTCACTTTCAATTTTCTTCTTTACACACCCTACCAAATTCATCCACCAACCTCTGCAGCTTCTCTTCAGAATCTCCCAAAGCACAGTGTCATCAGCAAAAAGCAACTGTGACAACTCCCATTTTGTATTTGCTTCTTTATCTTTTAGCCCAACACCTCTTGCCAAGACCTCGATTCACTTTCTTACAACCCCATCTATAAATATATTGAACAACCACGTGACATCACACATCCTTGTCTAAGGCCCACTTTTACTGGGAAATAGTCCCCTTCCCTCCTACACACTCTAACCTGAGCCTCACTATCCTCATAAAAACTCTTCACTGCTTTCAGTAACCTTCCTCCTATTCCATACACCTGCAACATCTGCCACATTGCCCCCTATCTACCCTATCATACGCCTTTTCCAAATCCATAAATGCCACAAAAACATCTTTTTACCCTTATCCAAATACTGTTCACCTATATGTTTCACTGTAAACACTTGGTCTACACCCCCTACCTTTCCTAAAGCCCCTTGTTCATCTGCTATCCTGCTTTCTGTTTTACTCTTAATTCTTTCAATAATAACTCTACCATACACTTTACCTGGTACACTCAACAGACTTATTCCCCTATAATTTTTGCACTCTCTTTTGTCCCCTTTGCCTTTATACAAAGGAACAATACACGCTCTGCCAATCCCTAGGTACCTTACCTCTTCCATACATTTATTAAATAATAGCACCAACCACTCCTAAAATTATATCCCCACCTGCTTTTTAAAATTTCTATCTTTATCCCATCAATCCCAGCTGCCTTACTCCCTTTCATTCTACCCACTGCCTCACGAACTTCCCTACACCCACAACTGGCTCTTCCACACTCCTACAAGATGTTATTCCTCCTTGCCCTACACACGAAATCACAGCTTCCCTGTCTTCATCAACCATTTAACAAATCCTCAAAATATTCTCTCCATCTCTCCCGATACCTCTAACTCTCCATTTAATAACTCTCCTCTCCTATTTTTAACTGTCAAATCCATTTGTTCTCTAGGCTTCCCAACTTATTAATTTTCATTCCAAAACTTTTTTTTATTTTCAACAAAATTTGCTGATAACATCTCACCCACTCTCTCATCTGCTCTCTTTTACATTGCTTCACCACTCTTTAACCTCTCTTTTTCTCTCCATATACTCTTCCCTCCTTGCATCACTTCTACTTTGTAAAAACCTCTCATATGCTAACTTTTCTCCCTTACTACCTCTCTTTACATCATCATTCCACCAATCGCTCCTCTTCCCTCCCGCACCCACTCGCCTGTAACCACAAACTTTGCTGAACACTCTAACACTACATTTTTAAATCTACCCCATACATTTTCGACCCCATTGCCTACACTCTCACTAGCCCATCTATCCTCCAATAGTTGTTTATATCTTACCCTAACTGCCTCCTCTTTTAGTTTATAAACCTTCACCTCTCTTTTACTTACTGATTCTATTTTCCTTGTATCCCATCTACCTTTACTCCCACTGTAGCTATAACTAAAAAGTGATCTGATATATCTGTGGCCCTCTATAAACTTTACATCCTGAAGTCTCCCTAAAAAATTTTATCTACCAATACATAGTCCAACAAACTACTGTCATTACGCCCACATCATATTTTGTATACTTATTTATCCTTTTTTTCTTAATCTCCCCTTTATTTATTTTCATCTATATCTATCTCTGTTTATATCTATCTATTTATATCTATCTATCTATCTTTATATCTCTATCTATCTCTCTTTTCTCTGAAGGAGGGGGGGGATGCACTTATTTTTCTTAAGTTTCACAGCACAGTTGACGCAGTCACTTTTCTCACAAAATTTGACTTGATTACATTATTTGAATTGTAGTTTTTAAAAATGCAAAATGTGCAATTTGTATGAAATGAGAAAAGACTAATGAAAAAATCTTGTTGACAGGTTCAGAGCTTGGTTAAAAACAGTTTCATCAACTACGGGGAATTAAAAGCAAGTAATTTTTTTCCCCCAATTCTGGCAATATATTTTTTGGTAATAGTATTTTTAAATTGAACTAGTGGGAAGAGTATTCAAGTATTTTAATGCAGTCTTTTAATGTATTTGTTCACTTCAAAAGGGGAAAATTAACTGCCTCAACTTATGTTGAGGGTGAGAGAGTAAAGAAAATTATTTCACATTTATCAAATATTACAAATCAATAATGTAATTTTTTTCATCTTCTTTGCCTATTTTTTTTAAAAGCAAGTTAATATGTTGTATGAATTCACTTAATTTATGGATTTATTATATAACTTTTACCACACCAGCTGTCACCCTTCAAGGTAGGGTAACCCATAAGGAAAAATTGCCATCACTAATTTAATAGCTGTCTTGCCAGAAGTGTGCATAATGGCTTTTCCCAAATGATCCTCAGAACTGCAACATCCACATTTGCTTCACAGTGCAGCCACTATTTTTACCCCCCGGGCCTCTAGTCTCGTTAATGAATTTCCTGAATCCCTGCATAAATGTTACCTTGTTCATACTGCAGCAGCATGTAAGCCAAAAAAGCACTTAACCCCACTTGCTCCTATATAACATTCAAACAGAAGTATTAGATGCTCAATCCTCCTTATCCTGACCCTCAAACTTTTCCCTGGGATGACCAGTAACCATTCTTCCTTCCACCCACCATTGTCTTCAAATTTTTTCATTCCAAATTCTCTCTATAAATATTCATACCACACATTGCTTTTTTGGATATTACATTCCACTGCCTCTAGCCCATTCCTCAAAAAATGCTCTGTTAAAATTCCACCTCCTGATTTGAGTTCCGGAGAACAATTCATCAGGGGGGACAACTCCCACTTTGTACAGGCATACCTCACTAATAAGGTGGGTTAGGCTCCAGACTGCTGCTGTAAAGAGAATATTGCCTTAAAATGAATCACACCCTTTTTTTTACTTTCCAGTGCATATAAGCCTAAAATTTAAGTTATCATTTATCGTTTATTAAGTGGGGAATAGCACGACCTTAAAAAATAAAAGATGCAAAAGTAAAAAAATTTTTTTCAACAAGTCAGCCGTCTCCCACCGAGGCAGGGGGCCCAAAAAAAAAGAAAATCTCCAAAAGAAAATACTTTCATCATCATTCAACACATTCACCACACTCATACATAATCACTGCCTTTTCAGAGGCGCTCAGATACAACAGCTGAGAATATCCTCCCCGCTGTCACTATCCCAGACCCTCCTTTAAAGTTCAGTAAACTTATTTCCCTAGAATTTTACACTCTCTTTATCCCCTTCCCTTATATAAAGGAACTATACATGCTCTCTGCCAACCCTTAGGTACCCCCTTCCCCCCTTTCATACATTTATTAAACAAAAAAACCAACCACTCCAGACTATATCCCCTGCTTTTAACATTTCTGTCATGATCCCGTCAGTTCCAGCTGCTTTACCCCCTTTCATTGTACGTAATGCCCCTTTTGCACTTCCCCCCACTCGCATCCTGCCCTCTTCACTCCTAAACGATGTTGTACCTCCCGGGGCCCGTACATGAAATTACCGCCTTCCTTTTTTCATCGACATTTAAAAAATTCTCAAAATATTCCACCTTTACCCAATACCTCCCCGCTCCCCATCTACTAACTCCCTACTCTGTTTTTAACTGACAAATCCATTTTGCTCCCTAGGCTTTCTACCTTGTTTATCTCACTCCAAAATTTTTCTTGTTTTCAGAAAATTTCTTGACAGAGCCCTCCCATTCTTTCATCCGCTCTTTTTTGCACCCCACCACCCCTTCACCTTTCTTTTACTCTCCATATACTCTGGGTTTATTTACACTTTTTTTAAAAAATTTTCCCTAAGCTACCTTTTTCTCTTTATCACACCCTTAACTTCTTCATTCCACCACTCACTCCTCTTTCCTCCTGCACCCACCCTCCTATAGCCACAAACTTCTGCCCCACATTCTAATACTGCATTTTTAAAAAATATCCCAACTCTTTCAACTTCCCCACTACTCATACTTGCATTAGCCCCACCTTTCTGCCAATAGTTGTTTTTATCTCACCCAACTTCCTCCTCCCTTAGTTTATACACTTTTCCTCTCTACTTCGTTGCCCTTTTCTTTTTGTCCCATCTACCTTACTCTAACTGTAATACAACCAAATATTGATCCGATATATCCGTTGCCCCTCTATAAACATGTACATCCTGAATCCTACCCATCAACCTTTTTTATCCACCAATACATAATCCAACAAACTACTTTCATTACGTGCATGGTCATATTCTGTATATTTATTTATCCTCTTTTTCATAAAATATGTATTACTTATTACCAAACCTCTTTCTACACATACTAATTAATGGTTCCCCATTTACATTTACCTGGCACTCCCAAATTTACCTACCACTCCCTCCACAACATTTTGTCTAATTTAGCATTAAGATCCCCAACCACAATTACTCTTCACTTGGTTCAAACTCCCCACACACTCATTCAACATTTCCCAAAATCTCTCTCCCTCTACACTTTCTTCTCCAGGTGCATAAACACTTACTATAACCCACTTACATCCAACCTTTATTTTACTCCACATAATCCTTGAATTTATACATTTATATTCCCTTACCGCCATAACTGATTATTCAACATTATTACCTCTTCTTTAGCTCTAACTCTATTTGAAACTCCTGACCTAATCCCATTTATTTCTCCCCACTGAAACTCTCCTACCCCTTCAGCTTTGTCTCACTTAAAGCCAGGACATCCAGCTTCTTTTCATTCATAACATCTACAATCATCTCTTTCTTATCATTCGCACAACATCCATCGCACAATCAAACATCCCACTTACGGTTTTCTTCTTTTTCTTTTTAGTAAGCTATACAGGAAAAGGGGTTACTAGCCCATTGTTCCCATTTTAGTTGACTTTACAACACGCATGGCTTACGGAGGAAAGATTCTATTCCACTTCCCATGATATGAAAGGAAAAGCAATAAGAACAAGAACTATTAAGATAAAATCAAAGCAAACTCAGATGAGTGTGTATACATAAACGTGTACATGTTTGCGTAGAGCGTGACCTAAGTGTAAGTAGAAGTAGCAAGACGTACCTGAAATCTTGCATGTTTATGAGACAGAAAAAAAGACACCAGTGAATCCTACCATCATGTAAAACAAATACAGGGTTTCATTTTACACTCACTTGGCAGGACGGTAGTACCTCCCTGGGTGGTTGCTGACTACCAACCTACTACCTAACAAATATTTTTTTATTAAATTGCTGAAAACCATCTTAAGAGTAAGGCAAGCGCTGAAAATAATAAACTTGAATTTAATTGAAAGTGTTGTATTAAAGCGCTTACAATCCTATTTATAAACATCTTAATCCCAAGAGGTGTGAGATTAAAAGATAAAGAATCTAACACAAAGTGGGAGTTGTCAGTTGCTCTTTGCTGATGACACCGTGCTTTTGGGAGATTCTGAAGAGAAGTTGCAGAGGTTGGTGGATGAGCTTGGGTATGTAAAAGAATGATGAGGGTATGTAAAAGGTGATGAGGGAAAAAAAAATTAGGTAATGAAAGATTGATATCAGATATTCAGGTGTTTGGGAGTGGACTTAGCAGATGGGTCTATGAAAGACAAGGTGAATCATAGAATTGATGAGGGAGAAAAAGGTGAGTGGTAATTGAGGAGTCTGTGGAGATGAAGAACGCTATCCATGGAAGCAAAGAGGGGAATGTATATGAGAGTACAGTCTCTCCCTACTTAACAATGGAGATAGGGGCCTAAGACCTCGTCGGTAAACGATTTCACGCTAATTGAGGAATCACCCTTTTACCACACTTCAAAAGTGTCACCACCCAAAATTAAAACATTCAGTTTTATGTTTGCTGGGAAATTCTTTCAATCTGTGTATTATTAACGGTAATACAACATGAAATAGGTCAATGACTTACTTCTGAGATACACTCCAGGAAACACCTGCCAAATGCTGGAATTAAATACGTATACATATTAGGAAAAATAAAAAATGAAACTCCAACTTGATAACTTTATTTTAATTTATTAACTCTTATACTGTACATATGTATTAAAGAAAACAATAAAAGTAAAATACACATACAATGAGTTAAGCTTATAGAAAATACATTAAATTCACCATCTAACATTGTTACGAAGTGGGAGGAGCTAAATGAGAGAGGGAGGTGAGCAGTAGCATTCAGTGTCTGGTGAGTCATCATGGGTGTTGGATGTTAGCCGTGGCGCTAATAAAATGTTGTGTAATTACGCTACGTTAGTAATAAAGGTTATCTATATTACATTTATTCCAAATTTATATCAGAAACACGATAAATACCCTAGAACTGTAATAAAGACGCTGAAATGAATAATATATGCCATATTATGAGTGGGGTAGAGGTGGAGGCTGACACTCTGGGGATTAGATACCTTGTTTACATCAGGGAAACATGCCTAGATCACTCTTGTCATAAGAAAATGCAAAATAGCTTTTATTATTATTATTATTATTATTATTATTATTTATAATTTACAATAATAATAAAATAATTAATAATAATATTGATGATAATAATAATAACAATCGCTCGAGTGCTTAATGTCAGCTACCAAACCTATACGAAATACGTATGACATTTACAGTGCCCCAGAGCTATTATTAATTATAGTATTTTTATTATTATTATTATCATTATCATTACATATCACCATCAACATACCTTGTTCACTGAGTATAATAATTTCTGGGCTGCCACAAGAAACAAAATGTCAACACACAGACGAACACCAGCTGATCCCTTGACTGTGTACTTTAAGTAAGTTTATTCAGGTATACACAAATACAGTTACATAGATTATCATACATAGCAGCATATGTGGAGAACCTAGGATAACCCAAAAGTCTAACATAGTGACTTTATTGTACTTCTTCCATTTTCCCTCTTGTTTTTCCTCTTCCAAGTGCTGTTGCACGCCTGTTGTGCACCCCATAGTACAAGATAGAGTTATAAGCACTGAAGGAGGAAAAGCAACAAGAGGAAAATGGAAGAAGTACAAAACAAATTCACAGTATAAAGGGGATCAGCTTGTTTGTTCGTCTGTGTGTTTACATTGTCTCTCTCATGGCAGCTTAATTAAGAAATGATTAACTCAGTGAACAAGGTATGTTGATTAAAATGTCACTATGAAACCTATACAAGTACTGCTGCACTTCTAATTTGTACAAATATGTGGTCTTGGAGACTTTAAAAGCTAGTGTACTGAGTGGCTGTAAGAAGGAGATTGAGATGCATGACCGGTTCTCATACGGCATACAATTTTTTTTTTTAAACGTCGGAGAGTCTGGGTCGTAACTCAGAGTCGTCGGTAAACGAGTACTGCTATGAGGAGAGACTGTATAGTTTTATCAACACTCTTATATGGGTGCGAAGCATGAGTGGTAAATGTTGCAACAAGAAGGCTGGAGGCAGTGGAGATGTCGTGGTCCTAGGGCAATGTGTGGTGTGAATATAATGCAGAGAATCCATAGTTTGGAAATTAGAGGTGCGGGTTACTAAAAGTATTATCCAGAGGGCTTAGAGGGGTGCTTGACTTCCAACAAGTTTGCATGAGGGTGTTAGGAGTGAGTGGAGAGAATAGTTTTTATGACTTGAGTTGCTGTTAGTGTGAGCAGAATAACACATATGAGAAAGTCAGGAAACTCAGTAAGCCAGACTTGAGTTCTGGAGGTGGAATACAGTGTCTGCACTCTGAAGGAAGTGCATTGATGTTGCAGTTTTTTTTTAACTGTAGTGTAGGTGTCTCTCTGCAAGCCTGATGGAATGAATGATGTGAAAGCATTTCTTCTTTTACGGTCACCCTGCCTTGGTGGAAACAGCCAATGTGTAAATAAAAATTCTATGAATGTTAACCATTGTGACATCAGACATCTCTGTCTAAGGATTAACTTTACTGGAAAACAATTGCCCTCTCCTACATTCCCTGACCTGAGCCTCACTATCCTCATAAAAACTACTTGCTTTCAGTAAACTACCACCTATTCCATTCACTCTGCAACATTTGCCACATTGCTTCCCTATCCATCCTATCATATGCCTTTTCTAAATCCATGAATTCAATGAAAGTTTCCTTTACCTTTATCTAAATATTGTTCACTTGGTCTACATCTCTACCCTTCCTAAAGCATCTTTGGTCATGTGGAATCCTGCTCTCTGTCTTACTCTTTTTTTTAATTTTTTTCAATAATAACTATACCATACACTTTACTAGGTATTTTCAAATAGGCTAATGTCTCTATAATTTTTACACTTTTATCCTTATGCTTAAATGTTATTTAAATCTAAATTATTTTCATTGCAGGTTATTAATATACCCACCACCACCACAAAAGGAGGAATTTCGATATCCACAGATGACTATTGCTTAGAGGAAGAACAGTTTCTCAATGATGTTATAATTGACTTCTACCTCAAGTGAGTACTGTATTTGACTGTTGGTTTTTTTATAATGTTAATTATAATGCATGGTAACAAATTATCTTTCTTGTCTTTTTGAATAATGCTTGGATATCACATTGTATTTTTAGCTTTGTGATGAATGCTTATTAAAGGGAACCCTATTTCAGTTTTGCATATAGAGGTATTGAACTGGGCAGAGTAGTGGGTGATGGTAGCTAAGCAGGGCACGGTGACGAGAGCAAAGTTTGATTTGAATAATCTATCGGATTTCTTATTAATGTGGACGGGAAAGTTTTTTTTTATTGAGTAGGCAGCTGTTATTCTACCCATTTCATTTAAAAGCCCAGCTCTATCTAACTAATGCTACTACCTATCAGAATGTCACCCACAGCAGTTTGTTACCACTCATATACTGTACCTATTTTCTGCTGTGTGAACAAGGAAAACAGGTGTAAGGAAAACATGCCTGGTAGTCTCCACCTGCTCAAGGATCAAACTGAGACCCTAATTATGCTGAAAAATTCCTTAGTATATCAGTGCTATTGGGTTATCTTAAATATAAAACTTATTCCAGTATAATACACAATATTGTCCTTGTCAAGATCATACTTTAATTTAAGGAAGATATCACATACCTGGTAGTAGGTTGGTAGACATCAACCGCCCAGGAGGTAATACTACCGTCCTGCCAAGTGAGGTAAACGAAAGCCTGTAATTGCTTTTACATGATGGTAGGATTGCTGGTGTCTTTTTCTGTCTCATAAACTTGGAAGATTTGTGGTACATCTTGCTACTTCTGCTTATACACTACACATTCATGTACAAGTACAGTGGTACCCTATTTGACGATATTTTTTCATTCCAGAATGCTGTTCAAGTGCCATTACCAAAGTCTTAATTTATCTCCATAAGAAATTATGTAAATAGACTAGTCCTTTTAGACCCCAAAATTACACTTACAAAAGCATTTAAAAAAATAAACTTACATAAAAGGGTGTTTGAGGACCATCGTAAGTCGGGGTACCACTGTATATATATACACACCCTCTGGGTTTTCTTTCTATTTTCTACTGGCTATGGACCCCCGTGCGATGGCGTCGGATACCGATAAAATTGGTTAGCAATACATTTTTACGTCAAAATATTGACTACGATAATCTACTCGGTCTACGATATTCGTCCCGATACGACGCTGGGCAGGCTCAGCTGGGCGGGCACCCAGGGAGCGTCAGTGTGTATTGTTTACAAGTGAGAGCGACCACCACCCACTCCACCCACTCATTCATACCAGTATATTGTCATTATTCCACTGTTTTAGTGCTTGCAACTGCTAAATAAGCTACCATGGGTGCAAAGAAAGCTCCTAGTGCCAGCCCTGAACTGAAGGAGGAGATAATAACAAAATATGAAAGTGGAGTGCGTATCTGAGCTAACAGTCATGGTAAAGCCTATTCTACCATCGCATTCATGCAGGGAGTGTAGCAGGCATGCAGGGAGTGTAGCATTCATGCAGGAGTGTAGCAGGCATGCAGGGAGTGTAGCAGGCATGCAGGGAGTGTAGCAGGCATGCAGGGAGGTAGCATTCATGCAGGGAGTGTAGCATCATGCAGGGGAGTGTAGCAGGTATGCAGGGAGTGTAGCAGGCATGCAGGAGTGTAGTGGCATGGGGAGGTAGTGCATGCAGGGGAGGAAGTGGTGGCTGCAGGGAGTGTAGCAGGCATGGTGAGTGTAGCAGGTAATGCAGGGAGGTAGCAGGCATGCAGGGAGTGTAGCAGGCATGCAGGAGTGTGGCAGGCATGCAGGAGTGCAGCAGGCATGCAGGGAGTGTAGCAGGCATGCAGAGAGGTAGCATTCATACAGGAGTGTAGCATTCATGCAGAGAGGGTAGCATTCATGCAGGATTGTAGCAGGCATGCAGGGGAGTGTAGCAGGCATGCAGGGAGGCAGCATGCAGGGAGTGTAGCAGGCATGCAGGAGTGTAGCAGCATGCAGGAGTGTAGCAGCATGCAGGGAGGTAGTAGCATGCAGGGAGTGTAGCAGTCATGGAGTAGCAGGCATGCAGGGAGTAGAAGACCTGCAGTGAGGTTAATGGAAGTGTAATTCTCCAACACTACATACTACTCCATCCTTTCCTCTCCCCTCCCGTCTTCCATACATATTATTTCTTTATTTCTCATAAACTTGTGTGTAAATGCATGTCTTATGTTGTAAAAAAATATTTTATTTTACTACTTTTGGAAGTCTGAACGGATTTACTTTATTTCCATTATTTCTTATGGGGAAAATAGAATCGGATAACGATATTTTCGGTTACAGATAAGCCCTCTGGGACGGATTAATATCGCTAACCGGGGGTCCACTGTAGTTCTTTTTCTTATTTCCTCATCTCCATGGGGAAGTGGAACAGAATTCTTCCTCCGTAGTTATGCGTGTCGTAAGAGGCGACTAAATGCCGGGAGCAAGGGGCTAGTAACCCCTTCTTCTGTGTATATTACTAAATGTAAAAGGAGAAACTGCCTTTGGGCCACCCCGCCTTGGTGGGAAACTGCTCACGTGTTGAAAGAAAAGTTATCACATACATAGGTGCAGTAGGGTTGGTAGACAGCAACCACCCAGGGAGGTACTACCGTCCTGCCAAGTGAGTGTAAAACAAAATCCTGTAATTGTTTTACATGATGGTAGGATTGCTGGTGTCTTTTTTCTGTTTTATAAACATGCAAGACTATCAGGTATGTCTTGCTACTTCTACTTACACTTAGGTCACACTCACACATGCATGTCGTCTTCTTTCTTCAACACGTCGGCCGCTTTCCCACCGAGGCAGGGTGGCCCAAAAGAAAAACCGAAAGTTTCTCCTTTACATTTAGTATCATTCAGGAGAAGGGGTTACTTAGCCCCTTGCTCCCGGCATTTTAGTCGCTTTCTTACGACACGCATGGCTTATGTAGGAAGAATTCTGTTCCACTTCCCATGAGAACACATGCATATACAAGCATATATATATACACACCCTCTGGGTTTTCTTCTATTTCCTTATTAGTTCTTGTTCTTATTTATTTCCTCTTATCTCCATGGGGAATGGAACAGAATTCTTCCTTCGTAAGCCATGTGTACGTAAGAGGTAACTAAATGTTGGGAACAAGGGGCTAGTAACCCCTTCTGTATACATTACTAAAGTTAAAAAGAGAAACTTTTGTTTTTCTTTTTTTAGCCACCCTCTGCCGGTGGGGATACAGCTAGTTTGTTGAAAGAAGATTATCACATACAAACTTTCTTTATTACCTGCATCATATGTCATGCTTAATGACATTTTTTTTTTTTTTTTTTTTTTTTTAATTTCTAAGCATAATATTTGCAAGAGAAGATCATTAGCACTTAAGTACTAGTAGTGACATGCTGAGATTAATATTACAGTGGACCCCGAGTAACGAGCATTCCAGAAGCCTGCTCAAGTGCCATTACTCATCCAATTTACTCCCTTAACCCTTTGGGGGTCCAAGGGGGTCTCTGAAACTCGTTCTCAGGGTTCACGAATTTAAAAATATTTTTTCTATGGAATGATAGAGAATCTTTTCCGATCATAACGCCACAAAATTATGAAATTTATCGAAAACTAACAGAATTATGCTGCCAAGAAGTGTAGCTATGACACTTACGCATCCGCGATTTCGCCCACTTCGAGCCCTATTTTCGGCACATTCCAATGTTTCAGTCTACTAAAATTATAGCTATATAGCTAGAACTCCATTTCTTCTATCTATTGAGTACAAGAAACCGCCTATTTACCAATTTCAACTACCCAAAATAGTGGTCAGAAAATGGCAATTTGGCCAATTTCACACAAATTTCAAACGACAATTTCAAAATAGGATCCATAATATACAAGACAGACATTCCTGGCACTAAAATAACATCTTCTCTGTTCATTAGTCACGTCTCCAGGCCCCTTACATTACTTTTGCTTTCCATTTTGAATTTTTATTCTCACAAAAATAGAAGATGTATTGTTATGTATACAACTGCATCATTGTAAAAATGGTATAAATAATATCAGAGCCAGTTGATGTGTATTGACGCATGGTGATTATTTACTTGAACATCGTCAAAAATCGAACATTTTCGCTACTTTGAGCTCAATTTCAAGGTACTTGTTATTGTCAAAGTAATCAAAATCATCTCTATTTCTCGTAATATATCTTCCATTCTATCAAATGAGAACAAGAAACGAGAATACAACAATAAATACCAGGCTTAAAAATAGACTGCAAAGTCGCTGTTTTAAACCAAAACACGGTCAGAGTTTTTTTCTCATTATGCACTGTGTGGTGCAGGAATTTTTATACTGCACACTGGACCGCACAGACCCATTCTATCACATCTAGGCTCAACAGCCTTTTCTGCTTGATTTGAGAGGGTGCTAGAATTTAGGCGTACTAGTACGCGAATAACCCCAGTGCGTAAGACGACTAGTACGACCAAACCCCGAAAGGGCTAAGGAATAATGTCATAGGTTAGCCCATTTCAGACCCCCAAAATACACTTACAAAGCACTTACAATATTATACTTCCATAATTGTACGATTCTCGGTGCTCAAGTACTGGGGTCCACTGTACTTAGATAAGTGAAAGCATTGGTACTAAATTTGTACTGGGTAACTGTTGGGGGATTTGTCATGTTTACATGCCTTCTGGTGAATATTGGAAAATGTTTTTATGAACATGAGATGCCCCAAACAGTTTTATTCCTGCTGTCTTTACTATATTTTGTCTTTGTTAATTACTATAATCTAATATTATACCATTTTGTATCATTATATAGGTGGCTACTGCAAAGTAAGCACAGGAGATACACAGGTTGCATACACACGTCTTTTCCACTCCTTTCTTCTATAAACGACTTACATCAAAGCCCAAGAAACGAAGACTCAATGCACCAGAAGATGACCCAAAACTAAGTGCTGCCGAGAAGAGACATGTCGGGTGAAGTCTTGACGAAAAGTGTGATATTTTCTCCAAGGATTTCATTATTATTCCAATTAATGAACAGAAGTTCAGCTCACAATAGTTGTATATTGTGCTGTGATGAATAGTGTTTTAAACAGTGAATTATTGATTATGATTATCAACCCAGACATAACTTCCTCTCCATTATGGATAGAAAAGTACTGCAAATAACCTATAATATATTACACAAAATTACTTTAATACTGCAGTTATATTCTGATATTAATAGGAGATGTAATGTCTAATTTTTCAGAAAAAAAAAAAGAGTTATGAATGATTAATAATAATTAATATGCGAGATCTAAAGAACCCAAAGATCCTAAATGTTTTATTAGATTACAGTAATGTGATATGTCCTGAAAGTTTCTCAGATTGTCTTGTTGTACCAGGTAAACTGGCACACATGCATCATGGATTGATATTAAACACCCATATCACATTAAATGATGAATTCTTTAAACATTTAATTATTAGTTCCAGTTGATTGGACCCAGTAATTGAGCATATTGTTATGTGGTCAAGGCAGTATGGGTTTGGAACATGCTCAGGCACTTACTTAAGTCTTTTGCTTTCAGTGCTCACTGGTTTCTTGCCATTATATGCTTCCCTGGCTTGGATAGTCCTGTGCGAATGTCAGATGGTCAACCTGTTCCAAATATCAATTCCAGGATATACCCAAGAGGCTTAGGTCTAGCAAGCCAAGGAATAGGATTGAGGTGAGTCGTTCTTTAAATCCAAGCAGTTGATTCCTCTCTCAGCCATGTATTTACAGTATAATAGCTGTCATATGTTGTTTGATATATTTGTTGTGTTTCTGACTTGTATGGGCAAATGACTTTTTAATATTACTTTGTTATATGAAAGTCATAACTGAAATAATGGAAGAGGGGGTAGCTGATGTTTGACATGTAGAAGGAAAAGTGAAAGATTGAAAGAAAAGTGGGTATATATAAAACTGAGTTGATTGGAATGAGTTTTAAGGGATAGGAGCAGGCATTGAAAGCCATGAAATGAACAAACCAGTAGGGATGTGTAAGTGTATTTGGGGATATACTTGTTGGAGTGTTGTCATATCTTTGAAGGGACTTGGAAACCAGTTATCTTTTCTTGAGTTTTGGAAGTGGGGAAGCACAGTGCTTGCTCATATGGCTGATAGGAGGTTTCAGATTAGTAGATCGTGTCTGTGCCCATCTTAGACAGCATGGAAGCAAATGATAATGAACTTGTTAGTCTTTACATAATTCTTGCCTTGAAATGACCAAGGTTTTAATCGTTTATTTGCATATATACAAGAATATTATAAAATATAACACACACCAGATCCCTGTAATTGATGATGGGGAGGAGGATAGAGAGACAGTTGAAGGAGATGAAGAGAAGAATTGAAGAGGATGAAGTGGGAGGATGAGGAAACCCCTCCCAATAAGAAGAGCAAAGTTGATGAGCAAAATTCTGGAGAATGCCAGTCTACCAAACTTGAGACAGAGCTTCAGCCAGTATCCATCAAGCAGTGAGTTGCCATCATGATATACTTGTATCATTTATTTTGCTTTTGAATTACATCATTTTATGACTTGGGATGAGTTGGTAATTGATAGTTTTGAAGTTCTCAGCATAATTAGCTAAGGCTACATAATGCCAGAATTCATAACACATTGGGTGGAGATACAAGAAATTTGAACTACTTTCAACAAACTGGCTGTATCCCGCCACAGCAGGGTGATCCAAAAAGAAAAACTAGTTTCTTTTAAATTTAGTATTGTATACAAGAAAAGGGGTTACTAAATTTAAACATAATTTATTTAATTTATGAGTGGAGTTTTGTTGGAAGCTCAGCTATAAAATCTTTGCTAGATATTACTAAAGTAGTTAGCCATCTAACACAGGTGTATAATATGTGTGTCATGCTGTAGGAATAGTTTTCATCACACATTTATAAACTACTTACATTCGTTAACACATACCTTTACTTTCCTGTGAGCTTTTTATTTCATAATCCCATACCAGACCAGGCTGTAGGAAGACAATCACTTAAAGGTAACTTATGGATAACCATAAATAGCAGGGTGTAAAATAATTAACACTAGGATACAATGTTCTTTCAGTAGGGGAATAGTTCAACCAATGTTGCATTTTGACTTTATTTAGCTGGAAGGCACTATGGTTATGATATAACAGTGGGCCAAGAAAACAATGACATTGCTAAAGGGATATATTCTTAACAGAGTTGATTGTCAGATAATATAGTAGTTGCATTCCTGAAAACGATGTAATCAGAAAATGTAAAATAAACTGAAGAACATATGGGGAAAGTAGTTTTACACCTATTAGAACCCAGCCTTTTCCAGAAAAGGCCAACCAAATGTTTCATCGATTTTGAAATTGTAAAAACAATGATGATAATGTAATTGTTTTGTGGGATGCAATGATGGTTTTATACAGTGGACCCCAAGTATCAGCTACCCTGGAGTATCGGCCTACTCGTGTTTCAAGTCGCTTTTTTCGGGTCCAATTTTGGGCCCGACTATCGCCATTTCCGAGTATCGGCTCGCGTACCAGACCTGTCCGCCTCCCGCACAGGCGTCGTGAGCCAGTCTAGCTTTGTTTACCATTGAGTGAACATTACATTTCACAATAGTTCATTGTGTTTAGTGCTTGTTAATTGATTGTGACTGTGAAATAAGCCACCATGGGCCCAAAGAAACTTCATAGTGGCAGCTCTTTGGTAAAGAAAGTGACACAGACACGATAGAATTGAAGAAAGAAATTGTAGCAAAGTACAGTGGACCGACTAACAATCTAATCCATTCCAGGAGCTAGACCTTTACACGAAAATCAGTTATTCGAAACCTTATTTCCCATAAGAAATAATGTAAATACAATTAATCCGTTCCAGACATCCAAAATATTCACAAAAATACATTTTTTAAAGAATGCTATATTTTACATACAGAAAAACACATAAATACTACATACAATATTAAATTTATAAATAAATATTGAAATAAGCATTTAAAATAACATTTAATACTACTCTTTATTGAAGAGAGTTGCTGGCATCTGGAAGATAGGAGGAGGACAGGAGGGGTTATAAGCCTTCCTGCTACACTCCCTGCATGCCTGCTACACTCCCTGCATGCCTGCTACACTCTGCACGCCTGCTACACTCCCTGCATGCCTGCTACACTCCCCGCATGAATGCTACACTCCCTGCATGGATCGCTACACCTCTGCATGAATGCTACACTCCCTGCATGAATGCTAAGCACTCCCTGCATGGAATGCTACACTCCCTGCATGAATGCTACACTCCCTGCATGAATGCTACACTCCCTGCATGAATGCTACTACTGGGGTTAAATTAGGAAGCTTCTTTGGACCCATGGTGACTTATTTCACAGTGACAATCACTAAACCACCAAAAAAAAAAAAATGTATTGTGAATGTTTGAAAGAGCGCGCTGGGTATTGTTCACTCAAGTGTAAACAACGCGAGACTGCCATCCTGGGCAGAGGCGCGCAAGCGCAGGGCAGGCGGAGACAGGTCTGGTACGTATCGCTACCCGAGTAAAGATCACTACACAAGAAAATATTGACCGTAAAGCAAACGTTACCCGAAAAAAATCGTTATTTGGAATGATCGTTACCTCGGGCTTCCACTGTACCAAAGTGGAGGAGGAAGAAAGAGGGGAGAATGTGTCTTCTTCCAGTGATTCACCATTCTACGATATGTACAATACTAAAGCAGCATGAGTCATTAAAGGTTATAGCACCAGCCAGCGATAAAGTGTAGCATTAACAGTGTAGCAAGTAAGTTGAGCGATTATGATAGAAAATGACAAACAAACTTTAACTCCATTGTTGTTTGAGGTAGTAATATAGGGCACTGAGACCAACACTGCCCTCTGCCACCATCTCTTGCAAGGCAAGTGTAAATCTTTCTTATTTATAAAGTTTAAATATTTTTATTTATAAATTAAAGTGTAAATACTTCTTATTAATAAATTAAAGCGTAAATATTTCTTATTTATAAATTACGTACATTGTTTCAGTGTGAATTAGTGGTGGTGGCCTGCTGCCTCCACCACCAGCAGTATATGTACGGCTTATGGTCAGTGGCCCTTATAAACCCAACAACAATAACACTACTGCCAGTTCCCCTCATACATAATGACATAGTTTATTCATTCTAGAGAATATATCATGTTTCTAAGGTTATTAATATTGGAAATAAGTGGCATAAAATGCGATATTAATAATGGAAAATGTTCACAGGCAAAGACAGATTTCTTACTGATCGTGCTCCATTTGAGTGGGCTTTATTTGTCACAGACAGAGGTACCCACGGATAAAAGATACATGAGCATTTATAGGATTTAGTCAGGTGGAGAATGTTAAGTCAGGTGGGAATGTTGCATGTGACACCAGAGAGGGTGATGGAGTCTTAACCCGGGTAGCTTTAAAGAGATTGACAAGAGGCGACAGTGCTCATTCTTGCTCTTATGTGGGATAGCGATGAGCTTCTGCTAATATTCTAGCCATGTTGTAGAAGCTGTTGTTCTTTGTTGAAGTTGTTGGATATGAGATAAGTGATGATTCAGATTCTTCAGCTGAGTGCTGTCTCTCTGGCTTGCAGCTGACAAACTGGCTGCAGACTTCAGGCTGAACACAGGCATCCCTGAGCCGGCCAGATCTGCCACGCACTGGTGGTTCTGAGCCGTGCTTGAGGTCTCTGGACAGCCTTCACCGACGCATGAATTTGCCGCAGCCACAAGGATTGTGTATAAATTCCTGCAGTGGATTGACGTATACACAATCCCTTGTAATGACTGCACCAAATTATACGTCAGTGAAACATCCAGAGACCTCCAAACACGTATCTCAGAACACCAGTACGCAGGCAGACTGATGACTTCCTGAGGAATGCCTGTGTTCAACACTGAAATTCACACAGCCGCTATTTAATCAACTACAGAAATGCAAGACCTATCGCCAGAGAAGGCAACACTCAATACCGAAGAATCCTGAATCATCACTCTATCTGCATATCCAACAACTTCAACCAGAACAACAGCTTCTACAACATAGCTGAACCTATTGCCAAGAAACTTCATCGCTATCCCACATAAGAACTTAAGAATGGAACACTGTCATATACTTGTCCAATCTCTTTAAAGCTACCCAAGGTTTTAAGACTCCATCACCCTACTCTGAAGATTGTCACATGCATCATTCTCTACCTGACTAAATCCTATAAATACTGTGTATCTTTTATCCAGGTAGATCTGTTTTGTGACTCGATAAAGCTCACTGCGTGGGTGAAACGTTGTCAATAAAGGATCACATTATACTGGTTATGTGTTTATTTTTCCGTTATTAATATTGTTTATTATGTCATATTAGATGAATTGTGATAGATAAATAAGCCGTAGTTTATATTAGTGTCGTATTGAAGAGCCATCTTATCCTGCCTCCAAACAAACTCTCCTGCCTCTCTCATACACCAACAAGAGTCTTCAATAAAGGTAAAACTTATTCATATGTTCATTTATCCCTTAAAATTAGTGCTTTATAATTATTTCTCATTGTTTTCAATAAAACTATAGTTATTTATTCTTTAAATAATGAATTTTTGGTGAATATTTTGGGTGGAAAAAATGGATTACACAATTGTATTTACATTATTTATGGAAATATTAGTTCGACTTTTCTGCCAGATTCATTTGAGGCCTAGCTCCTGAACGGATTACGGCCGATACCGGGGTCCACTTTATTTAATAAAATACTTATAGCTCAAAAATTACATAAATATCATTACTTTTTACCTTAAACGGTTTGCTGGGTACATGTCAGTGATTTTGGTAGGAGCGAAGAGGTATGGTGCTGCCCCTCATGGGCAGAGGTGGAAGCTAGTGGATTGTTAGCTAAGGTGGGAAGGTAGTGAACCACTAGCCAGGTTGGAAGGTGGCGGACCACTAGGGCCGAGTTGGAAGGTGGTGACCACTAGCCGAGTTGGAAGGTCGCGGACCACTAGCCGAGTTGGAAGGTGGCGGACCACTAGCCGAGCTGGAAGGTGGTGGACCACTAGCCGAGTTGGCTGCGGTGGACCACTAGCCGAGTTGGAAGGTGGGCGACCACTAGCCGAGTTGGAAGGTGGCAGACCACTAGCCGAGCTGGGAGGTGGCGACCACTAGCCGAGTTGGAAGGTGGCGGACCACTAGCCGAGTTGGAAGGTGGCGGATCTACTAGCCGAGTTAGAAGGTGGCGGACCGCTAGCCGAGTTGGAAGGTGGCGGACCGCTAGCCGAGTTGGAAGGTAGTGGAATTATCAAGAACAAAGATAACCTTGAATGAGTTCTTGCTGTGCAGTAAAACATGACTTATGAATAAAGAAATGCTTAAACCAGTCAATAAATTATTCCTGTGTCATCCATGCTGACTGGTTTGACCTCCAAAGAACTGGTGGCAGATTTTATCTGCACCACTTCAAAATACGGGAGTCTTGGAGCGTTAAATAACCATGGGCTTACACTTTAAATTGCCTGATGCATTACCGCAAAGGAGCAAGCTGAAGCACTCTTTTGCTGCTTTGAATTCTGGTGCACTTTTCTCTTGCTGACTGATGCAAATTCTCAATGCAGATCCTCTTCCAATAAAGACTCCTTATCTGCATAAATGCCTCAGAGATAATTTCCTCTAACTAAGCTGGGAAATTCCCTGCAGCAGTATTGTTATCAGAAGCACTTTCACTTGAAATGTAATATTATGCAGCTGACTATGCAATTTTAACTTTTGGAACCACCCTGTACTAAAGCACTCTTTGTTCAGGCTTTTCTTCCTCATCACATGCTGTTTTATAGCACTGTATGTCATTTTTTCCATATTAAGATGAAATTAAGTGGTTCACCTTTCTTGGTTTTTTGCTCAGTCCACTAACTCAGCTTTTCTTACATATTTGTCATGCTTTTCAGGAAGTCACAACCTGGGTTACTCATTGCACAAGCTCATGTGTTTACATCGTTTTTAATCATATAAATTGATGTCTCATTCAGGCCATAGGCCATCTTCGCTACAATTGTTCCACTGTTAAGCTTATCTAATATTAGTGGTACCTCGGTATACGTCCTTAATATGTTCCAAGACCTTGGACAAATACTAAACAGGACATATACCAAATGAATTTTCCCGTAAGAATAAGGAAAACGATTAAACCATTCCCGTAAAAAATTCTATTGTTATTGGCATCTTATACATTGATGGGGTTGTATAAAATAATTTAAACACTGCGTAATACTAAAATACATACATAAATACAAAAGAACTAGATGAAATAAATGCAAATTTAACCTTGCTAAAAGTCGAGTGCCTACTAGGATAGTGCTGAGAAGGTAGGAGGAGGAAATGTTATTGTTTGGAAGGAGAGTCCCCTTCTCTTTCTGTCTCTTGAAAGCCTATTTGGACCTGGTTGAAGCTCACCAGGTTTGGACTTTTACTAAAAATCTGTAAATTGAACTTTTGCTTCTGCCTTCTCCTCAGGATGTTTCGGAAATGTGACATTGTCTGGTCATTCCAGACAATGCTATTATGGCTTTGTTTGGGCTTTGTTGGGGTGGTACTTCTCTGTAAAGTTTTTTGACGTCCATCCATTTGGCAAAGATTTCCTTGATTGATAAAGTAGGGGCTTCCTCTATCTCCTCTTCCGAGCCTGAAGAGAGTGCATCCATCTTAGTTTTGTGCTCCCTCCTTCTCAAGTTCCTGCAGCTCCTCAGTTGTCAGCTCTTCCCTGTGCCCTCCACTAACACGAGAGAGAGGTAAACAAGGGTAGCGTACGGTGTCGTGACTCATTTTGACCCATACATGTTCTAGCACGCGAGTCGTATTCCAAACAAAGGTCGAGAATAAGCAAAAATTTTCGCATCCTATTCAGTACATATACCAAGTTGGACTTATTCCAAAGTTGACATATACCGAGGTACCACTGTATGTACAGTAGACCCTCATTTAGCACTTAGCCACGCTCCTGAAAACGTCGTGTTAGGTAAAAATCGTGTTATATAATTAAAAAGAACTTATGGGAAAAATAGGGTTATGTTCTGAGTCCCTAAAAGCCGCAAGTTTTTTAGACCAACAGATCTTGCAAAATTGGAAGAAATAATAGTATTTCTTACCTTAAATTGTGGGTAATGATGTTTGTGGATTGTAGTGAAGAGGATATGGATGGTGTGGCCCTACTGGGCTGAGGTGGATGGTTGTTGGTTGTCGAGAAGTGGATGGTAGAGGTCCTGGTGCTGGAAGTCGATGGTTGTATTGGTGTGTGCATAAATTTGCAATGGATCTCTGGGCTCTTTTATTCTGCATTTCATTATACAGCTGACGGTAAGGCATCATCAGCTGGTCTAGACCCCGTTTCAAAGCCTGCTTCTAGCTTTGTCAGGGTCCTCTTCAATGAAAAAGTCTGCTAGTTTAGCAGCAACATGGAACTGCTCACGTAACTGCTGCAATGTTAACTGTTTTCTTTTTCTTCAGGTTCTTCTTCATCTTCTTCGTTATCTCCTCCCTTGTATCTGTGCATCAAACTCTGCCAACATTTCCTCTGGACTCATGTCTTCATCATTATCTTCTAAGAAGTTCATTCACATCATCTTCATTCATATCTTCAAACCATCACCTGGTAACTTCCTTGCCAGCTAAACAATTTCCTGAACCTGACCTCTCAAGCAAGGGGAAAACCAGTGAAACAATTAACTACAGAAGGCCATAACTTTCCCCAGCCTGCATTTAATGTTGATTGGGGCACTTCATTCCATGCACTTCTAGCATAGCTGATGGCATCTGCAATGTTAAATTTTTCTCCAGAAGCTTGGTACTGCCAGGTTGGAGTCAGAGTCCATTGATGCAACTAGTTTTTTTTTTTTATAACTTTTTGTGTAGTTACACTTGAATGTCTGAATAACTCCCGATCCAGTGGTTGTATCAGAGATGTTGTATTTGGAGGTAAAAATACAACTTTTATATGGGTCACATCCAGCAAAGCTTGTGGATGAGTACGGGAATTATCAAGAATGAAGAGAGCCTTGAATGCAAGGTCTTTGCTGTGCAGGTAAAACTTGACTTCAGGAATAAAGTGATGCTTAAACCAGTCAATAACATTCTCTGTCATCCATGCTGACTGGTTTGACTTCCAAATTACTGGTAAGGTGTTTTATCCACACCTCTCAAAGGACGAGGAGTCTTAGAGCGGTAAATAACCATGGGCTTACACTTGAAATCACCTGATGCATTACCGCAGTTGAGCAAGGTGAAGCGATCCTTGCCGCCTTGAAGCCTGGTGCACTTTTCTCTTGCTGACTGATATAAGTTCGTGCTGGCATTTTCTTCCAGAAAACACCTGTCTCACAGCATTAAACACTTGCGTGGCTTATAGCCACCATCAGAAATAAGTTCCCCCAAAATTTAGCAGGGGAAATTTTGCTGTATGATCACCTTTTGGGAATTTCACCAGAAAACTTAATATTATGAACTTTTTATGCAATTTTTAAATTTTTGGAAAAACCCCCCCCGCGCTAAAACACACTCTTTTCAGGCCTTCCTTTCCCCTTTCACACTGCTTTAAAAAACTGTAAGGGGCCTTTTTTCCCCCCTTAAGAGGGGAAAATTTAAGGGGGCACCTTTCTTTGTTTTTCTTTTTTTTAATTTTTTCCCCCCCAAGCAAAAAAGGGTTTTTTGTTTTAAAATTTTTTTTTTTGGGAAAAACCCAAAATGTCATTTTCCCTTTTTTATGAAAGGGCACATTTTTGGGGTTTTTCATTAAAAGTTTTATTTCGCCCCTTTTTCCCCCCTTTAAAACCCCGACGCTTCATTCCCATGGGGCCCCACTATATCCCCCCACGGAGCCACCCTTTAAATTATTAATATCTCGTTTTTTTTTAATTCCTAGACTTGAACCAAAATTTTCTTTTACTTTAAAAAACGGATCCCACTTGCCCTGATTGCTTCAGATTTATCAAAATGCAATAAAAAGAGAAAAGTAGTAAAAAAGGACACGACCCTTCCCGTTTTTGTCGCACGCACCCCAACCCAAAACCCGGGAACGCGAGGATGCTTTGGGGGTGGGGGGGGGGGATAGCAGTGGGACTCCCCACTGACTCAATGGTTTAACCCCCCACGGACGACCGCACGTTAAATTTTTTTTCCCCTCCTCGAACCGGAAAAATCAATTTTACGTTTTTAGATAAAATGGCCGAATTTTTTAAATTTTCCTTCCCCCCCAACACCCAAATCGTGCAACATAAATTCGCAAAATGACGGCTACTGTACATAATTTATAAATAAGAAATATTTAATTTTAATTTATAAATAAGAAATACAAAAACCCCCCAAAATTTAAAACCCCACCCAGAAGCCTCCCTCCGGGCCATTACCAACGAATTTCCCCCCAAGGAATAATGCCACGTAGGGGTTTTATTTCCCCCCAAAAAAATACACTTCCACAAGCACTTACAATATTATACTTACAAAATTTTGTTTTTATTGGGGTTGTTCAGTTTTTCCCCACTGTAAAGGGTCCCCGGCAACGAAAGGTTTAGAAAAAAAACGTTAATAAAGTTTTTTTTCGCTATGGGAACGAAAACCCATAGCAAAAAATCGGATAGCAAAAAACTGGATAGAAAAAAATATTAGCCCTGTCCCCCTTTCCTTACCCCCAAACCTCCGCCTGCGCGGGACGCCAGTGAAGCGTTTTTCCCAGAGAACATTACCTCCCTTTTTTTTCAAACATTCAAATACATATGGGTTTTTTTTTTGGGGGTTTATTGATTGTAAATTGTGAAATAAGTCCCCAAAGGGTCCAAAGAAGCTTCCTAGTGGCCCCCCCGGGTAAAGAGAGGAGGAACACCATCAAGTGAAGGGAGATTGGAAAAAAAAGGAGAGGGCGTACCCCCGAGTGATTTTCCCCGGATGAAACAAGAAAAGGCATCTCCCACGCACTATCCTGGCAAAGAGAAATGAGATAAAGGGAAGCAAAGGGAAAAAGGGGGTTTGGGATAGTTAATAAACAAAGATCAAAAACAGGGAGGGGTTTAGAAGTTACTATTTTTGGATAAATTTTAAAAACAGAAAAGGGGTGATGATTTCCCAAAAATTTTGTAAAAGGAAAGGGAATTTGACGAGATCTTGTCAAGACAAGCCGGAACCGGGGGGGAAGGTGATTTTAAACCAAAAAACGGGTTTTAAGGTTTAAAAAAGAAATGGATAAAAGGGAGGCAGGTGAGGCAGCTAGCTCAGACAAACGGCACCCTGAAAAATTTGGCGGGAATTTCCCGGGGGGTTCAGACCCCGAAAATTCAAACCCCAACAAGTGTTTAATTGGAGGAAAAGACCTTTTTTGGAAAAAAATGCCCAACAGCCCTTTTCATTACTCGGGAGGAAAAGGAAACCCCCGGGAAAAAGCCTATGAAAGACAGGCTAACTTTAAAAAGGGGCCCAACCCCAAAAGGGTGATTTCAAAGTGAAGACTTTACTGGTGTATCACTCAAAAAAACCCAGCCCCTTTTTCAAGAAAAAGTAAAAAAGAAGAAAAACAAGGAAAATTGGGCTAACACCAAGGCAGGGTCACTTCGAGATTTTCAAGGAAGGTTGACTGGACCCGGGGGGCCCCCAGTGTGAAGAAATCCCTTTGAAAAGAAATTGGGACTCAAGTGCCTCCTGGTATGGACAATGCTCCTGCTCATCCTCACAATTTGGGAAGACTTTTTTCCCCTGACAATTTCAATTTCATCAGAGGAATTTTTTTTCCCCCTAACCCCAAATTCCTCTCACCCAAAGATAGGGCCCAAAAGGGGTTTCATTTGCAAACTTCAAGAAACTGTACACCAAAGCAGTGTTTCAGAGGTGCTTTAAAATGGGCCAATGACCCCACTGACCCTAAGAGAGTTCTGGAAAGATCAATTCAATATCGTGATTTTCAGGGCCTTTAAAGGGAAAAGGGGGGAGAAGTGACTTTCCCGGACTTTAACTCGCTGAGACCACCTTTGGGGGGGTGGGTTTAAAAAGGGATTTTGGGAAAGGGTTTGAGGCTGACCCTACCCCCCCCCGGGCCCGTTTGGGGAAAATATCAGGGGCATTAAAAAGCCCGGGCTGGGAAAAGGGTAAAAAGGGCGTGGGGAGCACGGGGCACAGATGAGCCCAACAACTGAAGAGCCGCAAGAGTTTTTTCCGGGGAAAAGCAACAGACCAAACCAGGGGGGTTTTTTCACAGGAGGAGGGGGAGAGAGAGAAGGAGGTTTGGTTTAAGGGAAATTTTTCCAAGGAATGAGGGAAATTTTTTCTTAAAGACACCACCCCCAGCAAAACCGAAATGAGCCTTTCAGGAACAATTTAGTGACAGCCATGTTTTCACTTCAGGAAAGAAAAGAGTCCCAGAAACAGAGGATCCTGACAAACCCCCAGGGAAAAAGGGCTGGGCTTCAATGGGCCAAAAAAAGGGATTAAAAAACCCAAAAAAAGAAGAACCACAGAGAGGGCTTTAAACTGTTCCCTTTTAGGGGAGTCCCTTCCAAAACTAAAAACCCTGCCCCTGTCATCCACCCTATCTTCCAAATGCCTCAAGTTTTTTCAATTTAAAGGGGGAAAACAGTAAAGTTATTTATATTCGATTTCTTTTAAAAACAAATGGGACCCCCGAGTTACGATATTTTTCGTTTGAGAAGCCGTTCGTTGCCATTACCAAACGTATTTATCCCCATAAGAAAATGAAAAAAGACTAGTTTTACACCCCCAAAATATACTTACAAAATCATTTAAAAAATAAACTTACATAAAAATAATTTTGACCATCGTAACTGAGGTACCACCGTATTTTTTTGGGAAAGGATTTAAATTTTATTTACATTATTTCTTTTGGGGAAAAAAGGGTTCGGATTGAGAAATAGCCCCGAAGGATTAATTTTTTTTTGGGGTCCACCGAAATTTTAATTTATAAAAAGAAATATTACCCTTTTTAAAAAAGAAATATTTACACTTACCTTGAAAATGTTGGGGGAGGGCGGTTTTTGGTCTCGTCTTAATGGGGCCCCCAGAAATCAACCCCGTGAACCCCCCAGTAACGTAAATAATAAATTTTATTTCCATCAAAAGATTGGTTACATATAGGTTTAAAAAAAAAAAATTGAGTGGGGGAGCCACTTTTTTTTGCCAGGTTGGGGCCCGTTTCCAATCTTAAAAACTTAAAGACTATTTTTCTTAAAAATTTGGGGAAATTTATTGGGGTTTTTTCTAAAAAATTGTTTTTAAAATTACAATATAAAAATTTTTTCCGTTTTTAAAATTTTTATAGGTTTTTTTTTTAGAATTTTTACAGAGTTTTGATTCTCGAAGGTAATAGGAATTGAGATTATCTTAAGGGAAAAAAACATTGGGGCATTTTTGACATTTTAAATTTTAATATGAGTATTTAGTTTTGGGGGAGGGGGCAAATAATAGTAACATATTATTAAAAATTGAGATTATCGTATAGAAAGTAATAATAATTTTTCAAAAATAAAATTTTTAGTAAAATCATTTATTTTTAAAGGGAAGGGGTTTTTTAGTTGAGTCTTAAATTGATTTTCGATAAGATTATCTTAATATTTTGCAATGAATTCCAATTCTGGGGCCCCCATGAAGGGAAATTTTTCATAGGTTGGGTATGAACACGGGGGACAGTCATCCTTTTGGTTTTCGGTTTTAACCGTTTCCCGAAGGATCCTAAAACCAAAATCGGGGAAAACCAAAACTACCCCCTAAGAAATAATGGAAATTCAATTAACCGTTTAGAAACCCAGAAGTTTTGGGAAAAAAATTTTTTGGGGGGCCCTTTAAAAATAGATTTCATGCACAAATGAATGAAAGAATTTTGGGGACTTACCTCACCAAGACTTTACGTTGTTGGAAAGAGAGATAGAGGGGATGTGGTAGAAAAACCCCAATTTTGGGGAAAAGGGAACCCTCCATGGACTCTATAAAGTCCTCATCTTCCTTTCCCCTTTTTTTTTTAATCCCACTAGGGCCAGCCGGATTCACCGCACAACCCCCCTGCACAAAACTTCCCGAGAGCTCGTATCTGGCGGTTTCCCTTTAAAAAGTCCCTAAAAGGGGCAGGAATTGTCATTGAAAAGTAGCCAAAAACGGATTGCAACATCTTTGTCAGGGGGTTTCCCCCTCCCACAAATGATTGCACCCATCCACATTGCAAAATCTTTCCTTTTTTAACCAAGAAGGCACCTTACATCTTTTCTTCCTCCACTGAAGCAATTTCCCCTTTGATCTGTTTTTGTTTTTGTTTCAGCTCCGCTCTTTCAGCCCCTTCAGTGGTTAGATCTTCATTTGGGGCCTCCACCAACTCTT